>VDFB02309207.1:90981-197112 GCA_007258455.2 Sequoia sempervirens
GTATCTTGCACCCATTGTGCTCATGAGTTTCCATGGGACATTATGTCTCTTTCGCCAACAACAGCCCATAACTTAGGTCCCCTTCTTCATGGGTAACCTCTACAATTCCAACACACTAATTTTAAGTGATCTTTGCAAGGCCTGCTTGCTATTTATCTTAGGGCCAAACACTCAAGGCAGAATCTTTAACCTTTTTTTATCCATTCTTGCTTTGTTACATTCTCTACTATCATTGTTACCTTTGCTTTCCCTTTGCTACCCTCCTACTATGATGATGTGTTTTGGGACAATAAATTGGTGATGATGGATTTTCCATTTTACAACCATGTCATTTGACCTTCATCTCTCATTGCTCTTATTTTGGCCAATTACACTCTTCTTGCCTCTTCTTACATTGAGGTTAGATCTTCACCAAAAAGAAACAAGAGCCCTTCAAAAGCCACTTTTTTCTTAGAAGCTGCAATTTCTCCTCCATAATCCTCAAGGCAACTTTGGATAAATGAGCCTAACTCTAAGTTCAAGGTTTTGGCTGCTTTATTAAATAAAATTATTTTCTTAAAAGAGTTTGGACGTTTAAAGTTACATAGCAGCAAAAATCTTTTGGGGAAAACATCAGCAAACCAAAAGTATAAGATTTTTTGAAAAAGTTGTGAAAAAATCGGGAAAAAATCGGATTTAAAAAAATGTAAAAAACTATAGAACAAGAGAAAAAAACTTTTTTTTTTTGAAATTGAAAGGCATTTCCATAGCATAGAGATATAGTGAGCAAATAAAATAAAGAGTTTAACTAATGAATTGTAGAAAATAGATTTTTGTAGTTTATATTCATATCACTGATTACATTCATTGCATTGCACATCTTTCAAACTCAAAGCATTACTTCACATTGCATAACCATTAACTAGATGCTGATAGATGACAAAATTTCAATTACAATATAGTTTTACAAAGTCGACGCAAGCAGTTATGCAATTACTTCACATTGCATAACAAATAATCAGGAGCAGCTGCCACTAGAATAGCTTGTTTATGGCATTCCATGAGACCACATTTCTTTGAGGCATTTTTTCAAACAGTTCACCGCCTGTCTATGCTATGACATTTTTCTTACATGTCTACCAAAGCATTTTATCACAGGGTCGGGAGATTTTCGCAGCTGAAACAAAACACTCCCAGCCGAACGTGAAACTAAACAGTCACGCGAAATTAAACACGCGAAATCCGCGTTGAAGTCGAGATTTTGGCCCTAAAATTCGCGTTTTTTAATGAAAAAGGCTAAACTAAGTTTGAAAATGATCAGAAAAACGTGACAGAATCGCCATGTCATTAGCGGAATCTCCCAGAATCTCCCAGAATCGTCAAGGCGAAGTCAGAATCGTACCCACAGACAAAAACACGAATCCAGTGCGATTCCACAGCGATTCGTACCAGATTCCGTTTCCGAAACGATTCTACCTGGAGTTGTCGACCTGAGACTGGCGATTCGGTAACCTAGGTTTAAACCATCTGCAGTTTCTTCATCTTTGGTTTATTTTATAAATGTGTTAAAAAAAAGCTACCAGCTGATATATTATCGTTGATTGTTGAAAAAACATCAATTTTATAGATGTGAAACGCTTTTTGGCAGTGAATGTTTGAAGTGTATTTTAACTTTTGTAGACAAGGCAGTGAACTGTTTGAACTTGTATTTTTTATCCATTTTTTTTGTAACCTTGGGGGTGAGTTTTTTTCTTGTTTCGAATATTCACTTTCTAAAATTCTCACGGCACTTGTTTCTAAAGCATTTAAGATTGAGTGAATGAGCAAGATGGCTTGATTAGCTGGTCTGTAGATTAAGGTTGGTGTACATCCTTTTATCTATAAACTTGGCAGTATAACTGTATAATAGAAATCTGAACACCTAAGAAGTTAAGTTGCATACATTTTTCTCCACATTCATGGCAAACTTATTTTTTTTCTGATATGTTGTTTAAGTAGTTTAACATTCTTCCAGAAATCTTCCTGTGAGACATATATAGGAGCCACCAGTTTGGTTTTGTGGGGTAGGAATCCATGGCCTTCCGTTCTTTAACACTCCTATTCCTTGAAGCTAAAAAATATTATCGAGTTTTTTATTAATGTTTACAACTTTACAAACTTTAGCTGACTGCTGTAAGGAGTTTCTAAAAAAGCAAAATAAAATAAATAAAAAGATTCCGGAATGATAATATTGCTGTCAAACTTTAGCTGACTGATGTAAGGAATTTCTAATAAAGCAAAAATAAATAAATAAAAAAGATTCAAGAATGATGATATTGCTGTCTTCAACTGTGCAGCACTAATCATTTAGACTTTGTCAGATTCCCCAATTTCACCGCTAGCTTCTGAAGAGTGAAGATTTGGTCAGAAATGATGAGAATTTAGTGTCAAAGAAAACATAGAAATCATCAGGCAGACTTATATTTATAATAATGTAAATATATTAATTAGTTCTATACATATACATATGTACATACATGATACATATACATATATGCATACATATGCATGATACATATATGCATACATATACATACATAAATGTACATATATGTATAAGTACATCTGTGTATATATGCATGTACACATATGATGTGCATGTATCTATGTACATATATATGTATTTATATGTATATAACAAATTAATACTTGTAATTTAATAATAAATGTATTACATTATTATAAATTTATAAAATATACATCTACATACATATACATATATAAACCTTGATTCCATCTTTATGTCTAACCCTAACCCCAACCCTACCCTTCATCCTAATTATATCTCTAATCCTAAACCTAACCCTACCCTTCATCATAATTTTATGTCTAATCCTAACCCTAATCCTAATTCTACTGCTAAACCCAACCCTAATTCTAATTGTATCTCGAACCCTTACCCTTACTCTAACTCAAATCCTAATACTAACGGTAACTCTGACCCTACTCCTTGTTCTAGCTCTAAAGACAAATTCAAATATTCACATTCAAGCCAACACATATGGCAGATCTGATCAAGAATGAAGATGTCACACTTAGTTCCAAAGTCGTTAGGACTGGAATCATAGATCTGGATTAGCTTTTTTCTGGTTTATAAGCAAGTTTGGTATATACAGTGCCATGTAGTAATCTTACTGTCAAATATACAGGTTTCTATAGTAATGCTCAGATTTCAAGCTGATCCTGATATATATCCCCTGTTCATGCCGTTATGGAAAAACTATATGACCTTTTTTGAATTTTAGATATAAAAAGGAAGAGGGCCCCGTATCTCTTAATTCACAGATCAGAAAAAATGCATGTACAATCCAATACAAAATATGAATATATCTGCTCTAACTAGTTCTTAGGAGAGGAAATATTTTACATATAAAGTACAGTTTTACCTATGAATTACTCACTCTTGAGCAATTGGACAGGGGTTTTCATATTATCGCCCTCATCTCACTCTCAATGTATATCACTCAGCATTCATGGCAGAGCTCAAGTGAGGACCACTAAAAATTTTTAAATTTACAATCTGTCTCTAAGGGAGTCATAGATATCTGCTCATTTCTAACTTGTTCAAGAAGAAAATCAAAGAGAGCAAACAATAAAGATCAGGCAACACATCATTAATAATTGCAAGGTCTCAGTGTTCATACAATTTTTTTATGTTATTTGCAATGTCTCATTCACATTTCTTCTGGAATGTTTCGAGGATGTTCCCATATCACATGGATGATGATGAGGAGATATCCTTTTTCCCTCCCTTCATCGCTGGGATGTCCAAGACAGGGGAAGCGTGGTTCACTATATGAATCAGTTCCTCAGCAGTGCATCCACAACCAGAACATATTTCAACAAAGGTGGTGGTTGCCCACACACATGGCTTTTACATATAAAAACTTGTATGCAATGATAACTAAAGCCTAATAGTTGAACTGATATCAAAAGCCTAATAGTTGAACTAATATCAAAACTGATTGATTAATGATAAATGCAAAATTTTCTAATAACACAAATAATTGAAAGAAGAATACATGACAAGTTATTTTTCATAGCCGAGTGTGAGCAAAGACAACTGGGATCATTTTGGTCAGTGAAAATTTATCGAGCGAAACTGAAAATTAGCAAGGCATTCCCATAATGATATCCACTTCTTTTTGTGACTATTTAAATGCAATATAGCTTGCACACTTTACTTTTGTGTGTTTTTCTATAGGAGGATGCAAACAGTGAGAATAATGCATTTAACAATAAGATGAAGTTATACCTCTTTTATTTAACATCAATAGATGAAGAACAAACATATGGTCTATGTCACAGCAGGCTTGATCGCTATCTGTAACAACTTTTCTTTCTTTGAAGCCTGCTTGACATTGAGTTTTGGATTGACATTCAATTATAAGTTCTATGTCATGTTCAGATTTATTACTTTTCCCTTAATATGCCAGATTATACAACTACTGTTCTAATTAATGTATACAGCCATCTAATTTTCATAGATTGGATGGCTTTCAAATTATCCCATGACTAAGACAATGCACATAATTTCAATTGGTGTCAATTTTTTCACGAGACACCTTATTGCTTTGTAAAACTGATTGCCAATATTGGACTTTCCTACCCAACCATACCCTATTGAAATATCCAGGGTCTTGATTACCAGTGCTATCACCATGAAACTGGCATAAGCTACAATCTACAGGTGCATAGATACTGCCACTTACAAATATGTTATGTGGCTAGGGGATGATGTTCTGAACAAAATGTCTCTATACCGCTTTGCTATAACTCCTCTTCTTTCAATGAATGGTTACTATACCTTAAATATATAAATGAAGAAGATGAAAAGATGACTAGACACTTGCAAGGAACACATATGCTAGCCTACAGTTAGTTTCAATATTAGAGCCCTTATCTAAAAATTGGTCAAAACCCTAAATCCATCTCTCGCAGGATGCAACATGACCCTCCAGACCAACGGAACATAGTGAAACAACCCACAAAAAGGGTCGGCTTCCCAGTGTTACTACTGCCCAAAGGCCTGTGAGAACAGATGCCTCTCAATCGTCCGGCAGATAAGGGCAAAGTTCCCTAGAAAAAAGGGATTCCATAAAACGACAAAAAGTCGAAGACATCATACAGACAAAAAAAAGCAATAATAACACAAGATTTCTGAACAAACAACCCTAAACCTATTCATAGATATAATCGAGCAAAGGCGACCGAAGATAAAGCCTAAACCTATTCTTCCAATTCTAACAAATTCAACAAAACTCATCCAAAACCAGATTTCAAAAGATCCGGCAGACTTACGAGATTTTTGTCGCATGCCAATCAAACAAGATAATCTGCAAAACAAAGCACAAAACTCTTAAAATCACGAATAATAGATGAAAACCCTAAAAACCTACAAAATCCACTATTGGGTACACCGTGAAGCAGATCTTGGCAATCATTCTGCGAAAACAAAAACATTTACAGAATTGCCACAACACAAATCCGTTAAAATTTTATAAACGCGAGAAATTTTACCAGGCATTGTGCCGCTGTGCCGCACCAGATGCGAAAGATGGATGTATGCGAACAAATTTCAGCCCTGCGCAAGCTTAAGCTGAAACCGTCGTCGAGTTGTCTTCCACGAAGGCCAAGAGGAATAACACAACTACCCGTATATGACTACTTACGACTACTTTTTTTAATTTTGATGTACATTTCATTTATATGTTTCTTACCATAGAAAAGCAAGGTGTGGAATTTAGAGCCATTCGCTTGTTGTATCTACGCTTATCGTCGGCAATTATCTATTTGCTTCCTGGCGATTATCTATTCCTACTGGTAACAACAACAGGTACATCGACGGCTCTAAGGTTTCTTCTAGGTCTTTTTACAAGATCGATCTCTGGATTTTTTTTACTTGTTGAAAAAAAAAAATTGATATCTTTCAATCTATTTTTAAGATATACATACTAGTTAATATGTTATAATTTGATATGTGCATAAAAAATACATTAATTCAATTTATAATTTTTCATCATTGATCATTTTGATTAACTCTACAATAACACATATAGTGGACAAATCAGTAAAAGAAAAACAAAAATTTAGTTTCTACTTTCATGTCCAATGATTTTTTATTGCTTTTTTCAATTATTTAAAAAGTAGATAGTATCACAAAATTTTATATTCATTGTTTAATTACAATAATTTTTATTTTTTCCATCTAATAAGTCATACAATGATTTTTAATTTATTTTAAGTTTGCTAATTGAAAAAAATAAATGTGTTGATATCTTTTCACATATTTTATATAGATTAACTTGAAGATATATATATTAGTTGTATTGTTAATCGAAGATTTTTCCATCTAATAAGTCCTACAATGATTTTTTATTTATTTTAAGTTTGCTAATTGAAAAAAATAAATGTCTTGATATCTTTTCACATATTTTATATAGATTATCTTGAAGATATATATATTAGTTGCATTGTTAATGTAAGAATATATTTTCATGAGGGGTAAATTGTTTCTATAAAGAATACATCATATGTGACAACTATTACGTTGTCAATATAAGTTATAATATTGTATTTTATGAAATTTATAGGCATTGAAAATGAAGGTGAGTTTTTTCCCAAGGAACCCCATGGGAAAGAGTGCTCTTATCCCAATGCTCACTATGGGGTTAACAAATCTTTGAACTTGCTAGTTTGGAGGTCTATATTTTGTAAAGTGGGTGTTAAGGGTTAGATTCAATACCATATTTCCTTGATAAGGAGAGGAGAGTTTTTATTTCAAGTTGCACATAGTAATGAAATTCATAAGTGCAATTCTTAATATTTACATAAACCACTTAATATATATTGTATAGGAAATAAAATGTGAAATAACCTATCAAAATATTTTGATGCATTATAAATTAATCAATGAGTGTTGTTTGAAAATTAATTCTAATTGTCTCTCATTATTAAAAAAGACATAAGTATTTACTATGTACTCAGCTCTTTAGAATTACTTGTTTTTATTGCATTGGAAGTTTATAAGTCGAAGGAATAAAAGTAAGAGAAACAAAAAAACCTATTATCTAAAAATGTATTCAAATATCTTGGAAATTGTGTTGGAATTTGCATTCAAAATAAATAGAAATTATCTTTCTCTATACTAGTTGAGGGTAAAAATGAGCCATCTATTTTATCTATGTTTATAAATGAAATAGGGAAGGTAAGACATTAAGCTGCATCCACACATTATTTGTAAATAGGTATGAGATTTCTATATATCAAATTTTATTTCAAAATAATAATAATAAAGTGAGGTTATGCACATTTTGGACTAATTATTTTTTTAAAGAGAAAAAAATGGGTAATAAATCGCACTGTTAAGGATTTATTTATTATTATTTTCAAATGTCAAGACAAATCCATATACAAATACCAACTACAAATTGTAAGAGTTTTTCTTTAACATGTGCATAATCTACATATATGATTACAAATCTGGATACATCAGGGTGAGATTCTTAAAACCCTTTCACCATGCCTGCAACAATCAAGATTATGTTTGGCTGAAAGGAAAACTAATATTTCTCCCAAATCTGCAATACTTTTACCAAATGCCATCATTAGTTGAAAAAATCTTGCCTTATTCTACCAAACCATTGTACTTGATTTATAATCTTTGAGATTTATCAATCATTACATTAACCATTGTAATGTTATTTATCCACTATCTATAATGTTCTAAGGGAATAAAATCCCTTTTACATAAATCTGGCTAATTAAACAAACATGGTCAATAAGTGAATCTATATGTGTAGTAAAAGTAATTAAGTGTGATGAATTGCATAAAGAATCCAAAAATAATATTATAAAATACATAATTACACTGAGACAATGAGATAAATGCATTTTCCATTCGTAACAAGGAAAGTGAAAATTGTTACACCATGTAGACACTAAAAAATGTCCCGATAGATCACATTGGCTAACTAACATCATTTCCTCTTTAAACCCATATTTTTTTCTCTTAATTGATTAAATTAGCCAAGCTAATTAATTAATTGCATCATTTTCATCTATTGGCCTAATTAATTTAATCAAGTTAATTCATCCCTTTTCACACTAGCATTTTATCTCATTAAATTAAATACATCAAAATATTTAATTTAATTTCCTAAGTCATCTTATTTAATTAAATAACCCTAAGTTATTTAATTAAATATCATTTCATCTCTCCCCCATTCATTAAATTATTTAATTTAATGAATAAACACTTTAATTCTTCAATTCCCCTAATTGCATGATTAAACCTTGTTTAATGAGCAACTAAACTAACTTTCCTCTAAGCAAAGGGGAATATTCCCATAGAATATTCCTTGTCCCCTTTTTGCACAATTAAGAATTTCTTTTAATTTACAAAATGTCTTTTATCCTCACCCAAATGAATATTCCAAAGGAATATTCTTATTCCTCCATCATTTGAAAAAGGGATATTTTCACTTAGCTTCTTAAGCAAGTTTTAGCCTTTAACCTTTTGAACAAGTCACCTTTGACCTATGTGAGCAGGGAAAAAGTGTGTTTGTTTGAAGCAATTGTGAACCCTTGATTAAAATCCCATCATGCATTCTCATCCATTGATGAGAATCCATGATCCATGCCTCTTTTTTTTTCATCCTTAACTTTTGATTAATATTTTCAATCTCAATTGTCCATTTCTCATTTTCTTTCCTATAAATAGGTCACTATTTGGAGACAAATGGATCCATCTGTCAATTGCAAACTTATGTTGTTGAATTCCATATGCACTCACACTCATATTTACTCACTTTTTAGTTCATCTTAGTTAATTTTTAGTTGCATAATAACTTAGAGCATCCATTAATGGATTCCATGCATCCATCTTAGCTTGTTTATAAATTATGGTTTTCATCTTTTAGCTTAGAATTAGCTTAGATTAGCTTAGCAATAGCATAATCCGTGCATTTATAGCATAAAATCATGGTAACTTAGCTTGCATCGTGTTCATTTTTAGCATAAACTAGGTTTTCTCACATCAATCACAATGGTTTCATTGATTCTCTTCCATAGAATCAATTGAAATAGGCTCACTGATCATGGGGTTGGGAAAGGGTTGTCGTTTCACATCAACACGAAACCAATTCCAAAATAGGATAAGTTTCAGATGGGTTAGATTAGGAATTTAACTATGTAAATGTAGGTTTGTTTGGTGAAGTTATGCTTCGATTCATCATGAATCAAGTGTAATCGACCCTCACTGGCATTTCCTCATCACACACACCCCATTGTGCTATTACTTATTTACTTTTACCTATCTATGTGAAAATGTTTTAAATGTGCATGTTTTTGCTTTATGTATTTCATAAATATAATAAATAAATGTTTGATTCAAATGAATTTATGAAATGACTTTTTTTATGAAATATATGATATAAAAGGTTTTAATTGATTCAACTAACTACATTTTCTATGTACTAAGTTGGATGTAGGGACAAATTCAATCCTCTAGAAGAGAGTGGAAGTATCACTCAAGAGAAGAAAATTGGTTGGGTAACCCCTAATGAGTCTAATCGAGCTTTCACACACTCACTTCTAAGTTTATTCAAGTCTAGTCAATAGCCTGGAAAAGGTAAGTTACCTGAATCATGTTTGTGGATGAACTAGGAGAGGTTATGGTTTTGTTTGTGATCATTCTTGATTTAGTCTAAGTGTTTGAGTTTCTATCAATTATGAGTTCTTCTTAATGTGTACATTTGATCAATGGGATATATAGATTGAATATATATAAACATATATATGTACATGTCTACGATGAACTCATGCACATGAGTAAATACGTACATGAGTATACATAGATAGACGTATCTATGTATGTGAGAGGGCAATGTTCAATAAATATACAATATATATATGTGTACATATATATGTATTGATATACGCATATGTATCAACATAATGGAAACATCCCTACGAGTGTATTAATACATATATAAATATGCATATGTATATATATTTACACATGTGTGTTATTATTATATGGAATGAATGAATATATGTATATACACTCAAATATCGAATGATGCATACTATAATTGTGTAAGTTGATATATTTGTATATATATAAATATATATGTATATACACATATATATAATATGTAATGTTATTAATATGTATATTATATATCATATATATATAATATAAATATAAATGTTGACAACATTGTTTATATATTATAAACATTGATAACATTGTATATTCTATAAAGCGCATGGAATGTTAAATAAATATAAAATATATATATATGTGTGTGTGTGTGTGTGTGTACATATATATATATATATATATATATATACACGTGTGTTATTATTATATGGAATGAATGAATCTATGTATATACACTCAAATATTGAATGATGCATACTATAATTGTGTAAGTTGATATATTTGTATATATATAAATATATATGCATATACACATATATATAATAACATGTAATGTTATTAATATATATATGTATATTATATATCATATATATAATATTTAAATATAAATGTTGACAACGTTGTTTATATATTATAAACATTGACAACGTTGTATATTTTATAAAACGCATGGAATGTATGGAATGCATTTCATATATATTTAAAGTAAAGTGCATACGATTATATGCCAAAGTTAAATGAATAAACCTATCATTTATTAAGTGATCAGCACTATAATATGCATACAAGAAATATAAGCCAACTTAATATGTGGTATCTAATGTTGACCAAGTCGACGTTGGAAGTATACCAATCTACAATGCATGGAATAAACTTTGACTTAGTCTAGAAGCTTAAAGTAGACCAAAGGAATAGGAAACATGATGTTTTGGTGGTGCCAAACCAAGTAGAATTCTTAACCTGCGATACAAATTACAAATGTAAAGCGTTGATGATATATGAATTGGTCAAATTAGAGAGTTGAACAGATAAGTCTATTTTTAGGAGACCTTCACTTTGCATTTCTACTGATCATTCTTATTGTCCAGTTGATTGGGGCAACTCATTATTTTTTTGGGTATTTGTTTCTTGTGCATTATTTTCAGTTGCCACCTTTTGTTATTTTTGTTGAGTTAAGCTAAGAAGTGTCAAATTTTTTACCTTGTTTCCAACCTTCAGTTGTTGATATTTTTGTATAAATAGAGGTTTCTTTCACTCCATTTGGGACACATTCTTGCTATCTTAATTTTGATTTTTTGAGTGTAACTCTGCTACAATATTGAGTTGTGAGATTGAGAGGTTTTTGGTGTGAGTTTAGTGAGGTTTTTTTAGAGAGATATCTTTGTGGGATTTGGTCAAGGGAAGGATTTGCAATCTATTGGTGGAGGTTGTGTTAGGATACCTAATTTATCAATTGGAGCTATCTTATTATAGACATGCTAGTTCTTTACTTACTTTTCTGGTTTAAGTTGAAATGAGTGCTTGTTTTTTATGAGTGTTGTTTGAATTGATTGAAATAGGAAAAGAGATGTCTTTGTGTTTATTTATACCCATATAAGGGGATTACCTTAGCACACTACGTATGTAGAACATGAGTGCTCATGTGTTCTAATTTAGGCTATGTTAAGAATCCTTAAATAGTCTTTGTTTATTTTATAAGGGAGCTAGTGAAGATTGTTATATGTTTTAATTTGGTTACCATGGTGTTATGTTAATTAAGAGGATATAAATTGTTCCTCGGGTTAAAGATTACCCAATGGAGGGAATTTCCTATGCATAGAATATATGTGGTCTTAACAAATCAAGCTAGGAAGGTGTGTGAATAGGATGACATCCACTCTAAATTCAAGGTGATAAATACTTTGGCCAAAGCAGTGTAATTTTCCATTGTTGGCACTGCCAATTCACTGTGATCTAGTTAGAGATTCTAGTTCAGGATGGTCATACTCATAGGTAGAAGCTACCATATGATTAATTTCTAGTTTGTAGGACACAAAACCAAGCTTGGGGAAGGCTAGTATTATGGGGTTATCCAACCAATATCTTCATCGAAGGGTAGGGACATCTTACCTAATAGGTAGATGTGCAGGGGGTCATTGTAAGTCTGTGGTCGGTGAAAAGCGCTTGAGTGATGCTTCTCCTCATTAGTTGGTGGCCAAAGATTTGAAGGTGGACAACTTGGACCATATTTATTTCTAGTGCTAAAAGCTTAGAAGAGCTATGTATGTACTTATATCTATTTGTATGGAAGGATGTAAACATGAATGTTGTACTTGAGTTTATTCTATATGAAATTAATGTTATGGAAAGATTTGTGTAATTACAATGGAATGCAATGGAAGTTTGAAATAGTGTTTATTTCATATGTGCATGTAATTTACATTTTAGAAAAAGAAAATTTTTATTGTTATGCTTTGGCATCATGATTTATTCACTTGTGGGTTAAAACTTAGGAAAAAAAATTGGTAGAATATTGGGCATGTTACATGTGGTATCAGAGCTACTAGGTTTAACTCTGGAACCTATGTGCTCACTATGTTTTCCCTCCAACATTAAACGAGTCTAATGTTTGGAATTCTTGTACCAAGATGGTGCATCTCAGGTTAACTGCAAGAAAGTTAGTGATCAGGAATGAGCACTACCTATAGGCCAAGAAGGAAATAGAAGCCCTTGTTTGTACCATAGAGGGAACAAATTATGACAACTTCATTTGACTAAGCAATACTAAGACAATCAATCACACTCTTAAAAATTAGGCAAAAGAAGAGAAGAATGAGAAATGAAGCCAACTTCAACTATTTACCTCCTGTCTCTCTGAAAAAAATCAGACTCTATCACATTCTAGGGATATGCCCTCAAAATGTATTGTCATCCCAACTATGTTGTTTAGAGACCCTCGTGTTATACCCATGGCTAAAATCATTGTAATAGCCACAAGTTGTAAGTTTGAGGGATGTGTACCTTGAAATTATATATCAGAAGATAAATCTGAGGGATACTATCCTTTTTGGGATAAAGAAGAGCAAATGAGAGATGAGAGAAAATTTGAAGGGTATACCCCATTGATCTATGTATCTAAGAGTGAATCTAAAGGATACTCTCCTCTTTACTACTTCAATATTCATTCAATGTAAAACAAGGATATTGAAATCCTTATGAATAAATGAAAATCATGTTCTTATCAAACTTGTGCAAAACTTTTCAATAAATTGTTTATATGTGAAAATATGCTCTTTTATGATGGTTTGGAAACAATTAGTAAACTTTCTTAGATCTAATTCCATGAAACCTTCTAGGTGTCTTTGACTTGAAATTGGTTAGAACTCACACTAACCTTGGGGAAAGTCAAGATGTAGGCCAAGGGGCTAAGAATGTTGAAGCCAAGTTGGATCACATTCTGGCAATGATGGATGAAACCAGGGAAAGAATAGGAAATCTTAAACAAGATGTAAGGGGTAAAGATAGGGTGGAAGAAGAGATACCAAATGAAGATGAGGAAGTGCCTCATGAGGAAGAGGAAGAGGGAGAAAATTCTCGAGATCACACCATATTAATGAACATGAGACTGATAAAACACAATCTCCTGGCCCAAAACTAAAAGTAGTAAGAGAAGACATATGACAACTGAATTATCTAGAGATATGATAAAAATTACCCCTCCCAAATTTGAAGTAGCAGTGGAGATGAGGCTGAAGCTTGGTTGATACAAATGGAAAAATACTTTGTGATTAGAAACTATTCCTTGGTCACAAAAGTTGTTTGGGGAGCCTTCCAATTGTCTAGAGAAGCTTCTAACTAGTGGATGAACAAAAATATGGAATTAGAAATTAGTTAATTAAGGATAACCTAGAGTGAGTTTGTTGAAATATTTTAGAAAAGGTGGTTACCCCAACTTTTCTATGATCAAAAGCTCACTAATTTTCAGAATTTAAAGCAAGGAGACTCATTGGTGAATGAGTTGTGGGAGAAATTCACCCATCTTTTGAGGTACGTTCCTATGTATCAAAAAGATGAGTGATTTCAAATCAAGAAATTAATCATGGGGTTGAATAAACAAATAGGAGTTGAAGTTGATGTTCACGGTCCAACAACCATGGATCTAGTTTATGAGAAAGTATTTAAGAAAGAGAAAAGGCTTAAAGCTATCTCAAACTATCGAGAAAGGAGTCGAAAGAAGTTTGAAAGGCTTCAAGATAATCAAACTCCAAAGAAGTTTACTGGAGGACCAAATTCTCAGAAGAAAGGGGACAAAGGACCCCAAACTTGGAAGGGATCGTGGGGGAAGAAACTTCAACAATAATAACAACAACGCTTGAGGAATTTCCAGTAATATTGATAAGATTGCAAGGAGAAAGGGACTAGCGAGAGGATGTTTCACATGTGTTGGGGATTATTATGCTATTGGTTGTCCCAATAAGCCATTAGGATCAAGTCTCTAGGAAATTCTCTTCCTCCCCAACATGTTCTTACCAAAAAAGGATCCATGCCACTTTGGATAACTGACAAGATGAGTTCCAGATCACCCCAATAGAAACTCTAGGTATTTTGTTTGGTATACCTATTTCTATTCTTATTGATACTGGAGCCACAAAATTTTTTGTTTCACCTAAAGTAGCTAGTCAAATTTCTAGGAAGGTTGTTTATATGGAAAAGTCTTGGGTTGTAGAGTATGCAAACCAGACAAGAGCTGAGGTGAGGCAATGTCTTTTCGAGGCTAGGGTTGAACATCCAAGTGTTTCTACAGAGGTCAATTTGTACGTAGCACCCTTAGGATCCTATGAAGTAATCTTAGGGATGAATTGGCTATGGAAGCATAGGGCTAAGGTGGATTGCCATGCTAAGACTGTAGAATGCTTAGATGACCTAGGTAATCAAGTATCTTTGCAAGGAACACTTAGGGAAATAAAATTGTGCCAAATTAGTTGTGTAGATGCATAAGGCAAAGAAGAAAGGATGTCAACTCTTTGTAGTTAAAATGGAAAAATTGGAGGAAAGTGAGGAATCCATTTCTCAAGAAGTTGAAGAAGGTGAAATGGCAGAATCAAGAGAAACATATATGGAAAAAGTATCTTATTCTTCAAAAATTTGTGGATGTCTTTCTAGATGAATTACTTGGGATGCCTCCCAAAAGAGTATTTGATTTCACCATTGACCTTGTACTTGGAACAAAACCTATTTCTAAAGCACCCTATAGGATGACCACAACAGAACTTATGGAACTTAAGGCACAGTTAGAAGAGTTGTTGTCAAAAGGGCTAATTAAACAAAGTGTTTCACCCTAGGGAGCACTGGTAATCTTTGTAAAGAAGAAAGATGGTACACTGTGCTTATGTATCGATTATCAAATGCTTAATAAAGTTATGATAAAGAATAGGTACCCTTTGCCACACATTAATGAACTTTTCGATCAAATTTGAGGTGCGGTGGTGTTTTCTAAAATTGATCTATGGTCAGGTTATCATCAACTAAGGATCAAGGATGAAGACAACTTTAAAACTACATTTGGGACTAGATACATACATTATGAGTTCACGGTCCTAACTTTTAGACTTATGAATGCACCTACAACATTCATGAACTTGATGAATAACACATTTAGAGATTGCTTGGATAGATTTGTATTAGTTTTCTTAGACAATATATTAATCTATTCCAAGAATGAAGAAGAGAATTGTAGACATTTGGAAATGATCTTACAATGGTTAAGGGAGCATAATCTTTTTGAAAAACTTTCCAAGTGCACCTTCTTCCAGAAGAAAGTTTAGTAGCTTGGTCACGTGATTACAGCTAATGGAATAACATTAGATCCTGCTAAGAGAAACACAATACTTCATTGGCCAGTGCCAAAGAGTGTACCTAAGGTATAAGTTTTATGGGTTTTGTAGGTTACTATCAAAATTTTGTGGCAAAATTTTCCAAGATAGATTTTCCTATTACTTCGTTGCAGAGAAAAGGGAAAAAGTTTGAGTGGTCTGAAAAGTATAAAGCAACATTTGACTTACTCAAGAAGAAGTTGACTACAACACCAATATTGAAGGTACCCAATCCAAAAGACAACTTTACAGTCATTACAAATGCATTGGGTGAAGGATTAGGTGGAGTTTTGATGCAAGAAGGGCGAGTTATAGCTTATGAATCAAGAAAGCTAAAGCCCTATGAGCAAAACTATACGTTGTATGATTTAGAACTAGAAATAATAGTTCACACATTGCAAATATGGAGACACTATCTAATGGGTAAAACATTTGAATTGAAGAGAGATCATCATGTTTTAAAACATTTTTTCACCCAATCCAACCTCAATGCATGACAAAGGAGATGGTTAGAGTTGATAACCGATTATGACTTCAACATTAACTACATCAAGGGAAAAGAGAATTGGGTTGCCAATGCCCTAAGTCGTAGAAGGCATATTGCCTCAAAGGTATTCATT
The DNA here is from genome assembly GCA_007258455.2 of Sequoia sempervirens. NCBI lineage: Eukaryota > Viridiplantae > Streptophyta > Pinopsida > Cupressales > Cupressaceae > Sequoia > Sequoia sempervirens. Next base: position 107,418 of record VDFB02309207.1, read on the forward strand.
CAAACCAAATTCAAGGACCAAGTGTTGTAAAAATCTAAGGGCGATGAGTATAATGAGCAAGTCAAGAAAGCACTCCCAGATAAACTGCAGGACACAAGGTATGAAGGATTCCATTTTGAATGTAGTGGATGTTAAGGTTTAAAGGAAGGACATATGTGCCTAATTCTAAAGAATTAAGAAACTTGGTAAGGAAAGAAGTTCACAATGCACAATACTTTGGACATCTTGGTGTGACCAAGATGTTGGTAGATGTGAAGCCTTTATATTTTTGTAAGGGAATGAAGAGAGATGCTACCAATTTTGTAGCAAAGTGCTTAGAATGTCAAAGGGTAAAGGCAGAACATCATCACCCTGCAAGACTTTTGTATCCTCACGATGTTCTTGAGAGTAAGTGGCAAGTCATAAGTATGGACTTTGTGCAAGGCCTACCTATGTCTAGGAACAAGCATAATTGTTGGATGTTGTGGATGTGTTGCTGATATGTGGTTGTCATTGATGTCAACACTATTAGCATTTGGTGTATTAAAGGCTATATATGTCAAGGATATTGAGAAAATGTTAAAAGAAAGTGTTCCAGGTTCCCAGTGGAACTGTGTAGGTATGAAGGCGACTTATTTTGTACGTTGAAGATCAGTTGTTGTGGGCTAAAGGGTTTATTATTTAGAGTATCTAGATCATCCATTGGAAGTTTTAGAGGTTCGCGTATAGATTTGATCATGTTGTGGTCTACCAATATTTATGTGGTCTCTATTAGTGTTCCCGAGTGAAGATTGTGTAATTCTGGTAATTCTAGTTGTTGCAGATGTTTCTCTGTTGTTTTGGTGCTCTTGGATGTCTCTAGATCATGCTTTATCTTTGTGGTACATCCACATTGATCGGTGTGCTCGTGGTCGAAGATTCTTCTTGCGCACATTCAAGTTTTCATGTTCTTGGTCGACATGTTGATGGGTGTAACGTGTGGTGGATCTTTGAGGTGAAGTTAATTGAAGTCTTTTTGTGTTGGAGTTGTTAATTTGGGTCTCCACTATGTTGTGGCCAACCTTGGTGGATTTGCATTGAAACTTAATTGTAAATTTGGGTCGACATTGTAAATATGTTTTATTTTTCTAGCTGACTAAGTTGTTGATGAAATATCATGTAGTGGATATATAAGAGTGACTGTTTCATGGGTGAAAAGTGTGCTTCATGTGTTGGGTGTGCTCCTATGTGTGTATGTGTGAATATCATTCGATTGCACATCAGAGTGTGAAGAAGATCGAGCGAAGTGTGAAGTAGTTTGAGTGAAAAGTGAATGTGTTTTCTATTCTTAATTGGAACTATAATCAGGCTTGTGCAGAAGCTATTTTCTTAGTTCGTACCCTTTGAATTTTAATCCTATTATGTATTGTTGGGAAATGATCCCCTTCTATAATTGAGTAGTGAGCTCTAGGCAGTGTGCCTAAATGCATGTGCATTCCCCTTTATTTTTTTCATTATACTTTTAACAGGGTATAATATTGTGGACTAACATCCACTATGGTCTTTCCCCTAATAGGGTTTCCACGTAAAAAAATTCTTTGTGTTCTCTATCTCTCTGATGTGTTAATTGCTTATTCATTAGATCTGAGATTAAGTTAAGTAAAGTTTGAAAAGTTTATTATTTTGTGACAACTGATTCAGCCCCTTCTTAATTGTCTGTCCTTTTTTTTCCAACAATAATGCCATTGTTGTGGTAGTGGACAAGCTTACCAAGGTAGCACATTTTATTCCTAAAATTTTAATTGATGGAGCTCCTATCATAGCATGAAAGTTTATTCAAGAAGTGTTCAAGTTGCATGAAATTCTTTAGAAGATCATATCGAATAGGGATGCCCAAGTGACTTCTAGGGTTTGGAAAACCTTGTTTTCTTCACTTGGTACCCAGTTGAATATTAGTTTAGCATATCATCCAAAGATGGATGGTCAAACTAAAAGAGTTAACCAAGTACTTGATTTACTAAGGATGTATTGCATGGATCAAAAATACAAGTGGGAAGATTGCCTACCATTGGTGGAGTTTTCATACAATAATTCTTATCATTCTGTAATTAAGATGGCTCCATTCGAAGCATTGTATGGTCGGAAATGTCATACTCCTATAAGTTAGGATAAGCTTGAAGATAGGCTAAGCCTAGGACCAACAATGTCAAAAATGGAAGAGCAAGTTGAAATTATTAAGCAAAGATTGGTGGAAGCTAATGATAGACAAAAAAAGGTATGCAAATTCCATGCGGGTGCCCAAAAATTTCTTAGTAGGAGAAAAGGTTTTGTTAAGGGTTAAGCCTCATAAGAGTTCTATTAAGTTTGGAAAATCATCCAAACTAGCTCCACGCTATGTAGGTCCTTTTGAGGTTCTGGAAGAGGTTAGTTCCCTATTGCGTATTGAATTGCCTTGTCACTAGCTCTTGCTCAGATGCACAATGTCTTTCATGTCTCTTACCTTAAGAAGCATATACCAGGTGATAATCATGTCGTTGATTGGAATGATTTATAGGTTTAAGACCTAGGGATGGTAAAATTTGAGCCACTTAGAGTGCTCAGAATGCATAAGCTTCGCTTGCAAAACAAAGAGGTTCTGCAATGCAAAGTCCAATGGGATCAGTATGTAGAAGATTCAACACCTGGGAAGACTATGTTGAGATCAAGTAGAACTTTCCTAATGTTTTACATGCTTTTGAGAGTTCTTGAAAATTATATTGTTTAGTCTATGTTTTATTGTTCGAGTTAAATACTTGAGATCATCAGGGACGATGATTCACAAGGTGGGAATATGTTACACCCCATTTTTCTATTACTTATTTACTTTTACCTAGCTATGTGAAAATCTTTTAAATGTGTGTGTTTATGCTTTATGTATTTCAAGAATACAATAAATAAATGTTTGATTCAAATGAATTTATAAAATGATTGTTTTTATGGAATAATGATACAAAAGGTTTTAATTGATTCAACTAACTATGTTTTGTATGTACTAAGTTGGATGTAGGGACAAATTCAATCCTCTAGAAGAGAGGGGAAGTATCAATCAAGAGAAGAGAATTGGTCAGGTAACCCCTTGTGTGCAAGGTGTTTTTGCCTAATCTAAGATGCAAAACTAAACAAAATGCAGTGAGAAAAAACACAAAACAAACACACAATATTAGGCCTAGTTGAATTCAAACAAAGCACAAGAAAATGGAACTTTTTACCTTGTTAAAATTGATGGTTTGGTTGGGCCTTATTGATGCTCAATTGTGTGCTCCTTCTTGGAAAAAATGGATCAAATCTTAGCTCTAAATGATGGTGAAGTGATGAAGAATGCAATGGAGGATGTGGGTATGTGATTAGATGCAATATGGAGGCTCAAAATGCTGTAACAATGGTGATGGCTTGATAGCCTGAAAAATGGCTAAGTGTATGTGCTTGTGTGATTGCAAGAGTGTGATTGTTAAGGTGGATTCTAGTGAGTGATTGTCAAAATGGAGAAAATTCTACCATTTTTAAGGGAAGTGTTTTTAAAGCAATGGAGGGCTAGGATTGATCCATGGTGGAGGAGATCAAGGGCTAGGGTGAGTTGAGAACTCACAAGCCCTCACACACTCACATGTGACGAATGACATGGAAGAGAGGGGATGATGTGGATATGACATGGAGGTACTTTGATGTACCTTGGGAATGGAAAAGATCTCCTCATAAAGGAGGTCCTTTTCCACATGTGCCTTGAGAGGACATGTAAGGAATTAAAAATTCTTCACAAATCCTCATGGGGATGGGGAAGGGAATTTAAAATTCCTTAAAATGCATTGGAGGAATAGATGTGAATTAAAAATTCACATAGGGAAGGGGATGCCTTCTCTAAATAGAGAAAGCATTTAATGTAGGTTGACTAAGGACACATGCCATAAATGGCATGAAGATTAGGTTAGCTTCATTAGGTGATTAAAGTTGTGCAAATGTGGGATTAGGCAGGCTAAAGAAGGATTAGAAGCAAGTGGGAGGTTATGGAGGATGTGAGCCTAATGATGATTAGGGGTGTGCACATCCTAATCACAAATTAATTAGGTTAATCTGGATTAAGGAGGATTACGGAGGATGTGACAAGGAGAGAGAATGAATGAATTTAAAAATTGATTTTAATTCATTTGGGAAAAGTGACTAAATTAGATAAATTAAACTATTTATTTAATTTAGAGAGGAATAGGGTAAGTTATTTGATTGATTAATTAAATACCTTAGGGGACACTATGCAGAAGGGAAATATTAATCAAATAATAAATTATTTAATTAATATGGCTAAGGGATGCAGGACAGAGGAATGCAAGGGTGAATTTGACCATATGGGAGTGGTCAAATTCAGGTGTCTACACCCCTAAATGATTCTAACTGAGCTTTCACACACTCACTTCTAAGTTTAGTCAAGTTTAGTCGATAGCCTGGAAAAGGTAAGTTACCTGAGTCATGTTTGTGGATGAATTGGGAGAGGTTATGGTTTTGTTTGTGATCATTCTTGATTTAGTCTAAGTGTTTGAGTTCCTGTCAATTATGAGTTCTTAATGTGTTTACATTTGATCGGTGAGATATATACAAAAAATGTATATATATGTATACATGTACATGTCTATGAGAAACTCATGCACATGAGTATATACAAAAAATGTATATATATGTATACATGTACATGTCTATGAGAAACTCATGCACATGAGTATACATAAATAGATGTATCTATTTATGATTATGGATGGAATACCCATATACATGGGAACGTCGAATGAACAAGTATATATATACACATATATATATGCCAATCAATGTTGTTGAAATTTTATGTGAGAAGGTAATGTTAAATAAATATACAATATATATATGTGTGTGTGTGTGTGTACATATATATATATATGTATTGATATACATGTATTGACGTAATGGAAACATCCATACAAGTGTATTAATACATACATACATACACACACACACACATATATATATTTTTACACATGTGTGTTATTATATGGAATGAATGAGTATATGTATATACAATTGAATATTGAATGATGCATACTATAATCGTGTAAGGTGATATATATATATATATTTATACACACACACATATATATAATAACATGTAATGTTATATATATATTATATAAATATAAATGTTGACAACACTATGTATATATTATAAACATTGATAGTGTTGTATATGAACAATAAAGCGTATGGAATGTATTTCATATATATTTAAATTAAAGTGCATAAGATTATATGTCAATGCTAAATGAATAAACCTATTGTTTATTAAGTGAGCAGCACTATAATATGTGCATAGGAAATATAAGCCAAGTTAATACATGGTATCTAATGTTGACTAAGTTGACGTTGGAAGTATACCAATCTGCAATGCATGAAATAAACTTTGACTTAGTCTAGAAACTTAAAGCAAACCAAACAAATAGGAAACACGGTGTTTTTGTGGTGCCAAATTGAGGAAAGCACAAACCAAGTAGAAGTCTTAACCTGCAATATAAATTACAAGTGTGAAGCATTGAGAATATATGAATTGGTCAAATTAGAGAGCTGGCCAAATAAGTTGATATGTAGGAGACCTTCACTTCAAAATACAAAAGGTTCATATTACAAAGGAGCTCCCTCATATATATAGAGGAGAGCCAAGAGCTAAAATAGGAAAGCTAAAACTAACTTGGCTTATTCAATAGTAGAGTCCAATTTGATTTAGGACTTCTCTGATTTTACATGTAATTGCAAAAGACATGTAATATGTCAAAACTAATTACATATTGCATAAGGGAAAAACAAAACAAAAAACTAAGTATAGAACATGCATGTTCATTCTTCTCCATAAAACAAAAAAATAAACTAAGTATAAAACATGCATGTTCCTTAATTCTTCACCATCATTTTCCAAGATGTCTTCATATTTCTTTAGTGTCAATTGAAATTATGAATTGTTTGGCCCTATAGTATGCTAGGAGACCACAAGTACTTGTGTGATTGAGTCCTCAATTGTGATGCAAGTTTTTCAATGCCTTTCCAGTACTATCTTCAAGTTATTCAAAGTGAGTTGAATGCCCACCAATTTGTCGATAGAAACTAATGAAAAAGATTCATCTTCAAACTCTTTTTGCATTGATGAGGTGAACTCCTGGATAACCTTGTCACAAGGAAGAACTTCTTGATTATCATCAAGCACTTGACAAGGTAGCTCTTTTATTCTGGTGACAAGATTTGAACCTTTATCTTCACCAACCTCTTGATATTCTCGTAGGTCTCTAATTAAATCACGGATGAAATTCAACTTATACCTCATGGTCTCCCATATGGTGACAAATATTTCTCTATCAAAAATTATCCCAACTTCTTCTAACACATCAAGCTTGGAATTCTTTCATCTTTGTGCAAGCTTCAAGACTTTTCTCCATTTCTCATTGACTCTGGGAAAGTGTGTCAATGGTTTGAATTAATTTTTCCTTTATATTTCCCATATTGATAATCCCTTCCTTAGAAGATTTCAGCAGTCAAGTGTTCTTTGATCCAAGATCCTATCAATCCATTCTATCACTACTTTTCCCCACACATGTGTCCTTTCGGCCTTTTGAATGATAGGGTTTTCATTACTTGTAGCGACAAACTCGATAGACTCAGAAGATTGAGTAATATTTTGAAGTACAGAGGTAAGCTGTTTAATCCTCGCCTTATACTAATCTTTGACTTTCTTTTCCTAATCAAAATTCTCAACTAGAGAAGCCAATGTTGATTGTGCATCCTCTTTCACATTTTCATGTGTTTGTTTGCCAAGTTCTACCCTTGTGATAAAGTAATCAAGATAAGTCTATCTCTTTCAAAGTTTTACTTGGGAGAGGCTGTGCAACCTCAACATATTTTTATCCTGCTTTATCCACTAAAACCCTTGAAAGAGTCTTTGGCTTCTTTATAGATTTTGTCTTTATCGACACCAATTGACCAGAATCAATGTCATCAAAAGAGATAACTTGATTCTTTCTCTTAGGTGTCTGTCAGACCAATCAGGGGGGGAAGAGGAGAAGAACCTTCTCCAAGACCTGTCATCATGTCTTGAGTGGATGTTGCTACACCTACAATGGTGGTAGTCAAAAGTGGTGGAGTGTTAGTTTTAACAACTTTAGGTACTTTCACACTTGGCATATTTTGTGCAGTTTCAACCATAAACTTATCTAACTCAAATTGAGTAGACATATCAAATAAACAAGAAGAAAATCTTGGAAAATTAGGTGAGGAGCCAAAAATATTCTCAAAATTATTCTTAGGACCATAAAAATAGACCCCAAAGTTGGGGATGAATGAATTGATTGAATTGAAATGGTAGGGGCAATAACAATGGCAAATAGAAAAGGCTATTCAATTGAAACAACAAGAGGAGTGGGAGTCAACACAATGGTAGTGATAGGGGAGGAAGACATGGGAGAGTTTTCTAGAGCATCCTCATGTGGAGACTCTTGTATTTCTTCATCCAAACTCTCTTTTGCTTGTTCTTCAACTTGAGTTGACACCTCTTCCGTGTGAGTTGATGGAATTTTTGAATCTTTGCTCTTACCCTCTTTAATTATGAATTTAATATTAGACTTAGGGGTTCTACTTGTACCTAGCACATCACCCTTATTATTTTTTTTGATTTTTGCTATTTTCATGGTATGCTCCTCAGTGTCTTCTCCCTCAGACCAAATGTTAAAATTCTTTAATCTTATATCCCTTTCCTGTAACCAAACATTAGTGTTTTTAAGAATGGGTTGGAATCTCTCCTTGATGGAAATCACATCCTTCTTTGACCACTTAATGGGAGGAAGAGGGGATTCAACAATAATATTTCTCTCATAAGTAGGATCTAGGATGTCATCTTCATCCTCCATGTCCTCTAGAATGTCTGTTAGATCTAGATTCACAATCGTTTCTAAGGTAAGTTGACAATAGTCCAACTTCCTTATATCATCCTCTATCTTGCAATCTATCGTTGCGCCCTTCACTCTATGTACATGGGAATAACTCTTCTCAAGATTATCTTTCATTCCTCTATAGTTGAAATTAGGTCTAATGCAAATAGAAACTGCCCCAAGCCACAAGCCACAACTAACAAAATAACAAATATTAAACAAAGAGAGAATCCATTTCAAATCAAATCTAAAACTTCTTTCATTCAAATTTATACAAATACAAATTGCTCAATACATTTTTGAAATCAAATCTCCATAAATATTCTACCTATAGCTTTTTCTTGCTGCTCCAAAGCTCTCTTTGTTGCTGTCTAGACCTTCACTCAAATCCAAAATCTCTGCACCTCTCACACACTGGTGCCTTGTCTTTCCTTCACTGGTGTTGCTTAAACCTGTAACCAAAACCCCCAACGAATACCTCTGCAGAGGTATTTTCCTCCTTCCCCTTCCTCACAAACTTCTTCACACGTTTTTCTTCAAAAACCCCCAAAATATGCATTGAAAATCATCAATAATTGCCCCATAATGGGCGCCCAACTCTCCCCAAGCATAACTATGCATATTCTAAGTTTATGCAACATTAAATGATATAGTTTAAGCCTTCATTGAATCCTCCAATTGCTATCTTTACTCCCAGGGGCGTTTTTCTCTATTCTGGGCATTTTAAAAGCTTTAAAATCTTAATTTTTTCCTCTTTTTTGTTCCAAATGCCCCCATATTATTTATGCAATAGATACATAGTAAATGAAGGAATAAAAAAACAATATTTAATTTCCATGACCCTCACAATACCCTTCCACAATAAAATTAATCAAATTAGTACTTTGGAAGTGTCGAATTAAGAGTTGGCAAGCGAAAAAATGAAATTTCTCTGATTTACACAAAAATTAGCATGCAAGCTTGGAATGGTACCACATGGACTCCTGCAAAATGATTTTTCTCTAGCCTTCTAAAATCATTTGATATTAAACTTGTAAATTGTTGACAACTTTTTACTTTCGATAATAAAATATCCCAAACTAAAAAAGATATGACTTTAATTATTTTTGTAGATTTCACATTCTACCTCCATGAATGTCCCTACCAAATAATTCTACTCCAATCCTTATGATTTTTCCATAAATTTTTTTTTTAAAATTGCTCATGAAGCCTTAAAACATGATTTGATAAAAACTGAATTTATTTAAATTTGAACACACCAAAAGCTTTCCAAAGTTGAGAGATGCTAAATGAACCCCAAAATACACTAAAACTGAATTCAAACCTAAAGTTTTTTTTTTGTTGATGTTGATTGCCAATCTACCCGAATGCTCCTGCATCAGACACGTGGGGTAGGAAAAAATTTTGTGAGTAGAACTCACAAAATGGAGTGGAGTAGTAGGATTACTCTTTCAAGTTGTAGAAAACCTACAGCGAACTCCACCACCGATTTAGGCAAAAGGAATTTCTTCCTTTGCCTCTTCCAGCACTTAGCTGGGATTCTTGTCGTCCTCCTCCACCAAGTGTGCACTCTATTCATCCTTCTCGTGGAATCACATCCACCATAGACCATCATTTTTTCCCATATCTTTTCTTTCTTTCTATCTTTCTTTATGGGATCCAACTGACCACAAACTGACCACCTCCACCAAATTCCTCCTACACCATCATCTACAACCTCTATATACAAATATGCAACATTTGGATTCCCATTTTCAACTACAAATTTATCTTCTACTATTGCAATCTCTTCCTTGGAGGGTAAACAATCAACATTTTTAAATTTAAAACCAAAAATTACCTTCTTTTCTGCCCCAACATCATTTTCTTCATCCTCAAAACCTTTCATGTATGCATCTTCATAAGGTTGTTCAAATTTCTCCCATGTAGTCATTCCCTCTAAAGGACCATTGTTTGTTGCATCTCCTTCTTTATTGTTTACATTGAAGATAATTTGATCCAAAATTTTCTTCTCAAATAACCTATCTATCACCCTTATTTCTTCTTTTAACAAGATATCATCCTCTTCCTCACCAACACATTTGTCAAATTTAGGACTATCCATGTTCACAATTTCTGATTGCAAACCCTTTTCATCCACTTCACACAATGCACTCCATTCACATGTTATCTCTGCAACTTGTACTTTATCATCTTCTTCACTTGTGTGGGTTACCCCCACATATTCTTTCTTACATTCAACCCCTACCAAAGGGCTGCAACACTCCTTTTTGCTCTTCTTTTCATTGTCCTCTTCTAAAAGATCATTCTTCTTCTCATATCTCTCTTCCCACATTATCATTGCCTCTATAAACTTCTTTTCTAATATATAAAATTTAGTTTGGAGCTTTTCAAACTCTTCACGATGCTTCCTATTTTCCACTTCTTCCCAATATTGTTCCCAAAAAAAAATTTGTATGGTCCTCCTCATGACCCATCCCATCTTCTCAGGTATAGATTGCCTCACGCTTGACAATTTGTCTACACACTCTGACCCTCTAACTTAATTCTCCACCCATAGGTCTTGGCACAGACTGCTTCACATTCAGTGCTCTGCTTATGCACTCAAAATCTCTGGCTCTGATACCACCGATGCAAACAGAAACCACCCCAAGCCACAACTCACAAAACAATAGAGATTAATCAAAGTGAGAATCCATTTCAAATCAAATCTAAAACTTCTTTCATTCAAATTTATACAAATACAAATTGCTCAATACATTTTTGAAATTAAATCTCCATAAATGTTCTCCCTGTAGCTTCTTCTTGCTGCTTCAAAGCTCTCTTTGTTGTTGTTCAAACTTTCACACAACTCCAAAATCTCTGCACCTCTCACACACCTCTCACACATTGATGCCTTGTATTTCCTTCACTAGTGTTGCTCAAACATGCAACCAAAACCCCCAATGAATACTTCTACAGAGGTATTTTTCTCCTTCCCCTTCCTCACAAACTCCTTCCCACGTTTTTCTTCAAAACCCCCCAAAAATGCATTGAAAATTATCAATAATTGCCCCATAATGGGTGCCCAACTCTCCCCAAGCATAGCAATGCATATTCTAAGTTTATGCAACATTAAATGACACATTTTAAGCCTCCATTAACTCCTCCAACTACTATCTTTACTCCCAAAGGGAGTTTTTCTCTATTTTGGACATTTAAAAGTTTTAAAATCTTGATTTTTTGCCTCTTTTCTGTTTCAAATGCCTCCATATTACTTATGCAATAGATAAATAGTAAATGAAGGAATAAAAAACATATATTTAATTTTTATGACCCTCATAATACCCTTCCTCAATAAAATTGATCAAATTGGTACTTTGGAAGTGTCGAATTGGGAGCCCACAGGCGAAAAATGAAAGTTCTTCTATTCACACAAAAATTGGCGTGCAAGCTTGGAATGGTACCACATGGACTCTTTCAAAAAGATTTTTCTCCAACCCTTCAAAATCATGAGATATTAAACTTTTCGTCAATTGTTTGACAATTTTTAACAAATTTGTGGTATTAAAATATCCTAAATTGAAAAAGATATGACTTTAATTCTTTTTGCACATTTCACATGCTACCTCCATGAATGTTCCTACCAACTAATTCAACTTCAATCCTTACGAGTTTTCCATAAATACATTTTGAAAACTGCTCACAGAGCTTAAAACATGAGTTGATAAAAATTGAATTTATTTAAATTTGAACACACCAAGACCTTTCCAAAGTTGAGAGATGTGAAATGAACCCAAAAACAAACCAAAACTGAATTCAAACCTGAAGTTTGTTTTTAGTTGATGTTGATTTCCGATCTGAATGGATGTTCATACATCAAACATGCAAAGTAGGAAAAAAAATTGTGAGTAGTACTCACAAAATGGAGTGGAGTAGTAGGACTACTCTTCGAGGTTGTTGACAACCTGCAACAAACTCCATCATTGATTTAAACAAAAGGAATTTCTTCCTCTGCCTCTTCCAACACTTAGCTAGGATTCTTGCCGTCCTCCTCCACCATGTGTGCACTCTATTCATCCTTCTTCTCAATGACTCACATCCACCATAGACCATCATTCTTCACCATATCTCTTCTTCCTTTCTATCTTTCTTCATGGGATCCAACCAACCACAAACCGACCACCAAGTTCCTCCCACACCATCATCTACAACCTCTATATACAAATATGCAACATTCACATACCTATTTTAAACTACAACTTTATCTTCTACTACTACAATCTCTTCCTTAAAGGGTAAACAATCAACATTTTTAAATTTAAAATAAAAAATTACCTTCTTTTCTGCCCCAACATCATTTTCTTCATCCTCAAAACCTTTCATGTATGCATCTTCATAATGTTGTTCGAATTTCTCCCATGTAGTCATGTCCTCCAAAGGACCATTGTTTGTTGTATCTCCTTCTCTATTGTTTTGCACTAAAGATAACTTGAACAAACTTTTGCCTCTCAAATAACCTATCTACCACTCTCATTTCTTCTTTCAACAAGAGATCATCCTCTTCCTTACCAAGACACAAGTGTCAAATTTATGACCATCCATGTTCACAATTTCTGATTGCAAACCCTCTTCATCCATTTCACACAATGCACTCTATTCACATGTTATCTCTGCAACTTGTACTTTATCATCTTTTTCACTTGTGTGGGCTACCCCCACATATTCTTTCTTACATTCAACCCCTACCAAAGGGCTGCAACACTCTTTCTTTTTGCTCTTTTTTTCTTGTCCCCTTCTAAGAGAGCATTCTTCTTCTCATATCACTCTTCCCATATTCTCATTTCCTTTTTAAACTTATTTTCTAATATATTTACTTCAGTTTGGAGCATTTCAAACTCTTTACAATGCTTCATATTTTTCACTTCTTCCCAATATTGTTTCTAGAACAAAATTCATGCGAGCCTCCTCATGACCCATCCCATCCTCTCAAGTATAGACTACCTCATGGTTGACGATCTGTCTACACACTCTAACCCTCTAACTTCATTCTCCACCCACAAATCCTAACATAGAATGCTTCATGTTCAATGCTTTTCCTATGCACTCAGAACTTCTGGCTCTGATACCACTGATGCAAACATAAACCACCCCAAGACACAACTCACAAAATTATAGAAATTAAACAAAGAGAGAATCCATTTCAAATCAAATCTAACACTTCTTTCATTCAAATTTATACAAATACAAATTGCTCAATATATTTTTGAAATCAAATCTCCATAAATGTTCTCCCTGTGGCTTCTTCTTGTTGCTCCAAAGCTCTCTTTGCTGCTATTCAAACTTTCACACTACTCTAAAATCTCTGCACCTCTCACACACCTCTCACACATTGGTGCCTTGCCTTTCCTTCATTGGTGTTACTCAAAATTGCAACCAAAACCCCCAACGAATACCTCTACAGAGGTATTTTCCTCCTTCCCCTTCCTCACAAACTTCTTCCCATGTTTTTCTTCAAAAACCATTGAAAAATGCATTGAAAATCATCAATAGTTGCCCCATAATGGGTGCCCAAATTTTCCCAAGCATAGCTATGCATATTATAATTTTATGCAACATTAAATGATAGATTTTAAGCTTCCATTGACTCCTTCAACTGTTGTCTTTACTCCTAGGGGTGTTTTTCTCTATTCTGGCATTTTAAAAGTTTTAAAATCTTTATTTTTTACCTCTTTTCTATTCCAAACACCCCAATATTATTTATGCAATAGATAAACAGTACATGAAGGAATTAAAAAAAAAAATCCGTGACCCTCATAATACCCTTCCACAATAAAATTGATCAAATTGGTACTTTGGAAGTGTCAAATCAGTAGCCGACAGGTGAAAAATGAAAGTTCTTCGATTCACACAAAAATTGGTGTGCAAGCTTGGAATTGTACCACATGGACTCTTGCAAAAGGATTTTTCTCCAACCCTCCAAAATCATGATATATTAAAATTTTCATAAATTGTTGACAATTTTTAACAAACTTTCGGCATTAAAATATCCCTTTTTACACATTTCACATTCTACCTCCATGAATGCCCCTACCAAATAATTCTACTCCAATCCTTACGAGTTTTTGAGAAATAATTTTTGAAAACTGCTCATGGAGCCTTAAAACATGATTTGATAAAAAATGAATTTATTCAAATTTGAACACACCAAGAGCTTTCCAAAGTTGAGAGATGCCAAATGAACCCCAAAACACACCAAAACTAAATTCAAACTTGAAGTTTTTTTTGGTTGACGTTGATTGCAAATCTATCTAGATGTTCCTACATCAAACACGCCAGGTGGGAAAAACTTTTGTGAATATAACTCACAAAATGGAGTGGATTAGTAGGACTACTCTTTCAGGTTGTGAACAATATGTAGCGAATTCCATTACCGATTTAGACAAAAGGAATTTCTTCCTCTGCCTCTTCTAGCACTTAGCTAGGATTCTTTCCGTCCTCCTCCAGCAAGTGTGCACTCTATTCATCCTTCTTCTCGTGAACTCACATCCACCATAGACCATCGTTCTTTTCCATATCTCTTCTTCCTTTATATATTTCTTCATGGGATCCAACTGACCACCTCCACCAAGTTCCTCCTGCACCATCATCTACAACCTCTACATACAAATATGCAGCATTCACATACCCATTTTCAACTACATCTTTATCTTATGCTAATGCAATCTCTTCCTTAGAGGGTAAATAATCAACATTTTTAAATTTAAAACCAAAAATTACCTTCTTTGCTGCCCCAACATCATTTTCTTCATCCTTAAAACCTTTAATGTTTGCATCTTCATAAGGCTATTCAAATTTCTTCCATGTAGTCATGTCCTCCAAAATACCATTATTTGTTGCATCTCCTTCTTTATTGTTTGCACTAAAGATAGATCCATCCAACATTTTCCTCTCAAATAACCTATCTATCACCCTCATTTCTTATTTCAACAAGAAATCATCCTCTTCCTCACCAACACACTTGTCAAATTTAGGACCATCCATGTTCACAATTTCTGATTGTAAACTGTTTTCATCAACTTCATACAAAGCACTCCATTCACATGTTATCTTTGCAACTTGTACTTTATCATCTTCTTCACTTGTGTGGGCTACCCCCACATATTCTTTCTTACATTCAACCCATATCAAAGGGCTGTAACACTCTTTCTTTTTGCTTTTCTTTTCACTGTCCTCTTCTAAAAGAACATTCTTCTTCTCATATCTCTCTTTCCACATTCTCATTTCCTTTTTAAAATTCTTTTATAATATATTCACTTCAGCTTGGAGGTTTTCAAACTCTTTACGATGCTTCATATTTTCCACTTCTTCCCAATATTATTCCCAGAAAAAAATTTGTACGAGCCTCCTCATGGCCCATCCCATCCTGTTAGGTATAGACTGCCTCATGCTCGGTGATCTGTCTACACATTCTAACCCTTTAACTTCATTCTCCACCTGCAGGTCCTAACATAGACCACCTCATGTTTGGTGCTCTGCCTATCCACTCAAAACCTCTAGCTCTAATACCACTGATGTAAACAAAAACCAACCCAAGCCACAACTCACAAAATAACAGAGATTAAACAAAGAGAAAATCCATTTCAAATCAAATCTAAAACTTCTTTCATTCAAATTTATACAAATACAAATTGCTCAATATATTTTTTAAATCAAATCTCCATAAATTTTCTCCTTGTAGCTTCTTCTTGCTGCTCCAATGTTCTCTATGCTGCTATTCAACTCTTCACAAAACTCCAAAATCTCTGCACCTCTCACACACCTCTCACACATTGGTGCCTTGTTCTTTCCTTCACTAGTGTTGCTCAAACCTGCAACAAAAACCCCCAACGAATACTTCTAGAGAGGTATTTTCCTCCTTCCCCTTCCTCACAAACATCTTCCCACGTTTTTCTTCAAAAACCCCCAAAAAATGCATTGAAAATCATCAATAATTACCCCATAATGGGTGCCCAACTCTCCCCGAGCATAGCTATGCATATTCTAAATTTATGCAACATTAAATGATACAATTTAAGCCTCTATTAACTCTCCAACTCATGTCTTTACTCCTAGGGGCATTTTTCTCTATTCGGGGCATTTTAAAAGCTTTAAAATCTTGATTTTTTGCCTCATTTTTGTTCCAAATGCCCCCATATTATTTATGCAATAGATAAATAGTAAAGGAAGGAATACAAAACAAATATTTAATTTTCATGACCCTCATAATAACCTTCCACAATAAATTGATCAAATTGGTACTTTGAAAGTGTCAAATCGGGAGCCAACAGGCGAAAAATGAAAGTTCTCCAATTTGCACAAAAATTGGTGTGCAAGCTTAGAATGGTACCACATGGACTCCTGCAAAAGGATTTTTCTCTAGCCCTCCAAAATCATGAGACATTAAAATTTTCATAAATTGTTGACAAATTTTAACAAACTTTTGGCATTAAAATATCCCAAATTGAAAAAGATATGATTTAAATTATTTTTCCGCATTTCACATGCTACCTCCATGAATGTCCCTACCAAATAATTCTACTCCAATGCTTACGAATTTTCTAAAAATAATTTTTGAAAACTGCTCACGAACCCTTAAAACATGATTTGATAAAAGTTGAATTTATTTAAATTTGAACACACCAAGAGCTTTCCAAAGTTGAGAGATGCCAAATGAACCCCAAAACACACCAAAACTAAATTCAAACTTGAAGTTTGTTTTTGGTTGATGCTGATTGCCAATCTGCCTGAATGCTCTTCCATTAGACACATCGGGTAGAAAAAAATTTTGTGAGTAGAACTCACAAAATGGAGTGGAGTAGTAGGACTACTCTTTCAAGTTGTGGACAACCTGTAGAGAACTCGATCACTAATTTAGACAAAAATATTTTTTTCCTCCGCCTCTTCCAACACTTAGCTGAGATTCTTGCTGTCCTCCTCTACTAAGTGTTCAATCTATTCATCCTTCTTCTCGTGGACTCACATCCACCACAGACCATCGTTCTTCACCATATCTCTTCTTCCTTTCTATCTTTCTTCGTGGGATCCAACCGACCTCAAACCAACCACCTCCACTAAGTTCCTCCCGCACCATCATCTACAACCTCAATGTACAAATATGCAACATTCACATACCCATTTTCAACTACAACTTTATCTTCTACTACTGTAATCTCTTCCTTAGAGGGTAAACAATCAACATTTTTAAATTTAAAACCAAAAATTACCTTCTTTGCTGACCCAACATCATTTTTTTCATCCTCAAAACCTTTCATGTATGCATCTTCATAAGGCTATTCAAATTTCTCCCATGTAGTTATGTCCTCCAAAGGACCATTGTTTACTGCATCTCCTTCTTTATTGTTTGCATTGAAGATAATTCATCCAACATTTTCCTCTCAAATAACCTATCTATCACCCTCATTTCTTCTTTCAACAAGAGATCATCCTCTTCCTCACCAACACACTTGCCAAATTTAGGACCATCCATGTTCACAATTTGATTGCAAACACTCTTCATCCACTTCATACAATGCATTTCATTCACATGTTATCTCTGCAACGTGTACTTTATCATCTTCTTCAGTTGTGTGGAATACACCCACATATTATTTCTTACATTCAACCCCTACCAAAGGTCTACAACACTCTTTCTTTTTGATCTTATTTTCGTTGTCCTCTTCTAAGAGAATATTCTTCTTCTCATATCTCTCTTCCCACATTCTCATTTCCTCTTTAAACTTCTTTTCTAATATATAAACTTTAGCCTGGAGCTTTTCAAACCCATCCTATCCTCTCAAGTATAGACTACCTCATGCTCGGTGATATGTCTACACACTCTAACCCTCCAACTTCATTCTCCACTTGCAGGTCTTGACATAGACTGCCTCATGTTTGGCGCTCTGCCTATGCACTCATAACCTCTAGCTCTTATACCACTAATGCAAACATAAACCACCCCAAGCCACAACTAACAAAATAACAAAGATTAAACAAAGAGAGAATCCATTTCAAATCAAATCTAAAACTTCTTTCATTTAAATTTATACAAATACAAATTGCTTAATACATTTTTGAAATCAAATCTCCATAAATGTTCTCCTTGTAGCTTCTTCTTGTTGCTCCAAAGCTCTCTTTGCTACTATTCAAACTTTCACACAACTCCAAAATCTTTGCACCTCTCACACATTGGTGCCTTGTATTTTCTAAACTGGTGTTGCTCAAACATTCAACCAAAACCCCCAACAAATACTTTTGCAGAGGTATTTTCCTCCTTCCCCTTCTTCACAAACTTCTTCCCATGTTTTTCTTCAAAAACCCCTAAAAAATGCATTGAAAATCATCAATAATTGCCCCATAATGAGTTCCTAACTCTCCCCAAGCATATCTATGCATATTCTAAGTTTATGCAACATTAAATGATACATTTTAAGCCTTCATTAACTCCTCCAATTGTTGTCTTTACTATCAGGGGCATTTTTCTCTATTATGGGCATTTTAAAAACTTTAAAATGTTGAGTTTTTGCCTCTTTTCTATTCCAAATGCCCCCATATTATTTATGCAATAGATAAATAGTAAATGAAGGAATAAAAACTAATATTTAATTTCCATGACTCTAATAATACCCTTTCACAATAAAATTGATCAAATTGGTACTTTGAAAGTGTTGAATCAGGAACCAATAGGAGAAAAAATGAAAGTTCTTTTATTCGCACAAAAATTGGCATGTAAGCTTGGAATGGTACCACATGGACTCCTGCAAAAGGATTTTTCTCCAGCCCTCCAAAATAATGAGATATTAAACTTTTCGTAAATTGTTGACAATCTTTGACAAACTTTCGGTATTAAAATATCCCAAACTGAAAAAGATACGACTTTAATTCTTTTTGCACATTTCACATGCTACCTCCATGAATGTCCCTACCAAATAATTCTACTCCAATGCTTATGAGTTTCCAAAAATAATTTTTGAAAACTGCTCATGAAGCCTTAAAACATGATTTGATAAAAATTGAATTTATTCAAATTTGAACACACCAAGAGCTTTCCAAAGTTGAGAGATGCCAAATGAACCTCAAAACACACCAAAAATGAATTCAAGCCAGAAATTTGTTTTTGGTTGATGCTGATAGCCAATCTCCCTGGATGCTCCCGCATCAAACACGTCAGGTATGATTTTTTTTTGAGTAGAACTCACAAAATGGAGTGGAGTATTAGGACTACTCTTTCAGGTTGTGTACAACCTACAACGAACTCCGTCACCAATTTAGACAAAAAAAATTTCTTCCTCCACCTCTTCCAACACTTAGCTGGGATTCCTGCCATCCTCCTCCACCATGTGTGCACTCTAATCATCCTTCTTCTCGTGGAATTACATCCACTATAAACCATCATTCTTCGCCATATCTCTTCTTCCTTTCTATCTTTCTTCGTGAGATCCAATCGACCACCTCCACCAAGTTCCTCTTGCACCATCATCTACAACCTCTATATACAAATATGCAACATTCACATATCAATTTTCAACTACAACTTTATCTTCTACTACCACAATCTCTTCCTTAGAGGGTAAACAATCATCATTTTTAAATTTAAAACCAAAAATTACCTTCTTTGCTACCCCAACATCATTTTCTTCATCCTCAAAACCTTTCATGTATGCATTTTCATAAGTCTGCTTGAATTTCTCCCATGTAGTCATGTCCTCCAAAGGACCATTGTCTGCTGCGTCTCCTTCTTTACTATTTTGCACTGAAGATAACTTAATCCAACATTTGCCTCTTAAATAACCTATCTATCACCCTCATTTCTTCTTTCAACAAGAGATCATCCTCTTCCTCACCAACACACTTGTCAAATTTAGGACCATCTATGTTCACAATTTCTAATTGCAAACCCTCTTCATCCACTACACACAATGCACTCCATTCACATGTTATCTCTGCAACTTGTACTTTATCATCTAATTCACTTGTGTGGGCTAACCCCACATATTCTTTCTTACATTCAACCCCTACCAAAGGGATGCAACACTCTTTTTTATCTTCTTTTCGCTATCATCTTCTAAGAGAACATTCTTCTTCTCATATCTCTCATTACACATTCTCATTTCCTCTTTAAAATTCTTTTCTAATATATTCACTTCAACCTAGAGCTTTTGAAGTTCTTCACGATGCTTCATATTTTTCACTTCTTCCCAATATTGTTCCCAAAACAAAATTTGTACTGGCCTCCTCATGACCCATCCCATCCTCTTAGGTATAGATTTCCTCACGCTCGATGATTTGTCTACACACTCTAACCCTCTACCTTCATTCTCCACCTGTGGGTCCTGGCATAGACTATCTCATGTTTGGTGCTCTACCTATGCACTAAGAACCTCTGGCTCTGATACCACTGATGCAAACAAAAACCACCCCAAGCCACAACTCACAAAACAAAAGAGATTAAACAAAGAGAGAATGCATTTCAAACCAAATATAAAACTTCTTTCATTCAAATTTATACAATTACAAATTGCTCAATACATTTTTGAAATCAAATCTCCATAAATTTTCTCCCTGTAGCTTCTTCTTACTGCTCCAAAGCTCTTTTTGTTGTTGTTCAGACTTTCACACAACTCCAAAATCTTTGTATCTCTCACACACCTTTCACACACTGGTGCCTCGTCTTTCCTTCACTGGTGTTGCTGAAACTTGCAACCAAAACCCCCAATGAATACCTCTGCGGAGGTATTTTCCTCTTTCCCCTTCCTCACAAACTTTTGCCTACATTTTTCTACAAAAAGCCCTAAAAAATGCATTGAAAATCATCACTAATTGCCCCATAATGGGTTCCCAACTCTCCCCAAGCATATCTATGCATATTCTAAATTTATGCAACATTAAATGATACATTTTAAGCCTCCATTAACTCCTCCAATTGTTGTCTTTACTCCCAAGGGCGTTTTTCTCTATTATGGGCATTTTAAAAGCTTTAAAATCTTGAATTTTTGCCTCTTTTATGTTCCAAATTCCCCCCATATTATTTATGTAATAGATAAATAGTAAATGAAGGAATAAAAAACCAATATATAATTTCCATAACCCTCATAACACCCTTCCACAATAAAATTGATCAAATTGGTACTATGGAAGTGTCAAATCGAGAGACCACAAGCAAAAAAAATTAAAGTTCTTTGATTCACACAAAAATTGGTGTGCAAGCTTGGAATGACACCACATGGACTCTTGCAAAAAGATTTTTCTCCAACCCTCCAAAATCCTGAAATATTAAACTTTTAGTAAATTGCTGACAATTTTTAACAAACTTTTGACATTAAAATATCCCAAATTGAAAAAGATATGACTTTAATTCTTTTTGCACATTTCATATGCTACCTCCATGAATGTACCTACCAATTAATTCCTTATGAGTTTTCCAAAAATATTTTTTGAAAATTGCTCACGGAGCCTTAAAACATGATTTGATAAAAACTAAATTTATTCAAATTTGAACACACCAAGAGCTTTCCAAAGTTGAGAGGTGCCAAATGAACCCCAAAACACACCAAAACTAAATTCAAATATGAAGTTTATTTTTCGGTTGATGTTGATTTCCAATCTGCCCGAATTCTTTAGCATCAAGGTCTCCTTTTGAAAGTCTTCATGGTGACCCACTGCATCTCTGATTCCATGGCCTTAGCTTTGGGAGATGTTGTGATTGAGTACTTGCAAAACTTGAACCCTGGCTTGCGAGATTCATCTTGTTTCCTATGCACTATCATGATCTATCTACAAAAATCCATGAGGATTATTTTATCACTCAGATACCTTGGAAGCATATACGGGTATTCGACGAATCAACCAACTTGAATGCACATCAAGGTGGGAAACTGTAAGAACATACAATAAATTTGCTGACCACTGCCCATGCTTCATCAAATACTCTCCTCTTCTCAAGGTGTCCATCAAACATGTAGATGTATGGAGAAAATAAGTCATCTTTGATCCTTTTGAAGTGATGAATACTTTTATTTAGTTAATTGGGAATGTATTGATGCAACATCATAAACTTATAAAGTTCCTCATTGACACAACATCATAAACCAAGTATGAAGTCATAAAATCTCAATGAGGTGGGAACCTTTATGAGTTGTTCATGAATTGCATCACTTATCTGTTGACTCCAGAATATCTTTTGTTTCCTTTTCCTTATGACATGAATGTACAAGTATATTCACTCTTGAAAATAGGAAGAGTTGGGCAATCCCTTTACCTTGTTGAGAAGGGTAATTAAATTAGTTACTTCTTCAATGAAATCATTGTGAGCAAAAAATTTAGGCCATATTGAAATATTTGGCCTTGGGTTCTTTAACCACCTTGTATTAATTGCCCTCTTACAACTATTTGAATCCTTATCATAATGAGCTTGTGGATCCTCAATAGTAAGCTCAACATATGCATCAATGCTTGAACATTGGAAGATCTTGTCGAAGTATTCTGCATCTAGTTTGATGATTGCATTCCTATCAGGATCCCTGACACTTTTGAATTCTTTGTGATAATGGGTTGCCATGACTAGAAAAAACTCAAGATTGTGTGCCATTATTGAAAGCACAACCACCAATTGAATATTGCTCTCTACCACACATACCGTGCTTGAATCTAGTGGTTGCTTCTTTGTCCTCTCCAAAAATTCAAACATATCAACATGTCCTACCTCTATGGCTTTATCTCATCAATTTTCGAAGCAATAGAGGTCATTGCAAAAACCCCTTGATATTTGAACTTCATGGATTTCTTTCTTAGTGATGGATTAAAAATTTACGGAGCAGCTGTATGGAGAGTAAAATGCTTGTACCCTTTCAATAATTTGAGCTCAAATGCTTGAAACAATATACAAAGGCAACTATAGGAAGAAATTCATATTTTTAGTGTTAGAGAAAATCAAGGTTTTATACACTGATAGGAAAAAAATTGAGCTTTTGCATGTGCTTTGGTAGTTAGGGTGTAATGGTGTAGAAAAACTAAGATACTGCATGAGGTTTTATGTTTAGATGTAAAGGCATAGAAAAATATTGCCCTTGCATGGGGTATTTCACTTTAAATGCAAGAGCATAGAAATTCTATGCCCTTACATGGGGTAACTCAAAATGGATGTAAGGGTAGAGAAAAAATCCACCCCTACATGGGCTAAAATAAAACAAGTGCACAGGCGGTGAAAAATATCGTCACTACACATATGGGAAAATCACAAAGGGTTGGGCCGACGTGCACTTGGGTAAGAATGTGAGTCAGGGTTCAAAACCTGATTTTCATGTTGGTGAAAAATGAGGGTATAAAGGGTGTTGGTAGGGGTTTAAACCATGACCCACACCTTTAGTGAAATAGATATGGACCATGCAAGTCAGGGTTCAAACCCCAACCCTAACTTGCATACACGTTTGTAGGTATGATATGTCGTGCAGGGTTTAAACCTCGCACTGCATATGAGTGGGTTTTGATGGTGAAAGTATTTATCATGAGTTTTAATCTATGCTAAGCATCCAAGGATAGTACATCGTGTTAGTTAGGGTTTAAACCTCGACCTACATGAGTAAAAATTAGTGTATATGCGGAACAAAAATTTGTGAGAGAGGAAACATGGTTTGCACTGGCTTTGATATATGTTGGGACAAAAACCCTGTTATACACCATGTTTAGAAATTTATAGGTATGAAAACAAGATGGTGAGAGCAATGATAATGCAGAAGATTCATAATGTAGGCAACATGGGTTTTAATCTACCCCACGTGATTGTGATGCCTAACAAAAAGGAAATAAAAATCATGAATGAATAACTTATTCAGGGTTTTCAAAACCCAAAGAACCCTATCTGAGAAAGGTAATAACTACAAAATTTCACAAAGAAAATTGAGACAATATAAAGAAAAATGCATACATACAGTCACTAAAAGACTAAAATTAAACAAAAACTACAACCCAAAAGTAGGAAAGCATCAAAGTTATTTATAGGAATGAAAAAGGGAAGGGAAATGATAAAACATACATGTGAAACACAAAGGGTGGTGTAACCCTAATAAAATGGTGATAAAAACTGACCAAATCATTGCAAAGATGAATAAAAAAACAATGAGCAATCATGAAAAAGAGAGTATACAACTCACGATAAAATTAAAAGAAAATGATGATAAAGCCAATAACATTTGATTAAAAATACATTTTAAATTGACATTAAAATGTCATAAATCCAAAACGTGTGGAAATAGGAGTGTATTCATGCCGAAAATCAAAATGACTATGTCCTTGTTGTGCCTTCAGCACACACACCCCGTTCAGAATGGGGACCCTCTCTTTTCTTCGCCTTGCCAGGTCATTTTGTCGCCGCCTCATTTTGCATGCCCCATATTGGTGTACTAAATGGTCAACATGCCTCCAAAGTCTCATCTTAGGTTGACTGTGTTTCATCCCCTCCAATTTTGCTAAGTCTTTGTCCCTTACGGAGTTTCCTTGGTAGTTTGCTTTTGCCAGCAGCCTTGGGCCCTGGCGGGCCCGCCCTTCTAGGTTTCCCTTGCCGAGTTTCCATCAGGTGATCACTGGCCTAAATAGTGGAAGGCTTTTGCTTTCCCGTGCCCTGAGACTCGGCTTCCTAATTTCTGCCTTTTTTAACTTGAGTTGCAAACTGGATCGCCTTTTCCCCCCGCTGGACCCGTCCCTTTGGACTTCTCTTCCCGGAACTCTGTGGTGACATCATCATTCCAAAAGGCCAACCTGCATCGGTGTCCTGTCCTCCGGACCCCTGACTCCCCTTTGCCGTCGGTTGAAAATGACAAACTTTGAAGTGGCTGCAAGGTCGTGTCTTTTCAGCCCCCGGGCCTCAGTCCTCCCATCACTGTCTGAGAATTTGAACTCACCAACCGTTTCATCCTCTGTATAGGTATTAATGGGTGTATTAAATGCTAATTAGGGGTATAAATATCTGGTTTGACCTATCATTTTCATATATCAAGTTGGTTAGAGGAGTTCAAAGCGATTTTTGAGGAGTCCAGTGCCTTCGTCGCTCACCACCCTCACCCCTATTGCCCTCATTTGCTGATCCTTCATTGATTTGACAACCCCTTTCACTAGGTTTTTGAGGTAAGTTCACCATCCACCTTTTCATGAGGTTTTTTGTGATTTTACACTCAAATAATGAATAAACGTGGTCTACAAATGCCTTAATTGGGTAAATCAAGATAAAACCTAAAAACCCATGTGTTGGAATTGCAAAAAAACCTCCAAAACATTCTCTAAGACAAATTCAAAACTTTGCCTTATCACCATCGTTCTTCACGTAGGGCATTTGTGACCTCTAGACCAACGCCCTCCTGTCGCCATAAAAAACTTAGAAAACAAACATCAAATGACCAAATGGCAGGATGCCCTCTCGAGCCCGTGACCTCGGACCACCATCGGCGGATCACTATCAGACTTAAACAAACTTGCAAACGCGGCCTTCACCTAAGCTTCTTAGGCCTGCTCCCGCAGGACTCCATGTCGCTTTTTCCATTTTAAATGGCGTGGTAGCCCATCTACCTGAGCTCCAGGGCCTGCCTCTCCTTTTGCTATATGGAGTTAGAGAAACCACCAAATGAATTGTTTCGTCATGTCCCCGAGCCCTGGTTCATGGGATTCCATCTGCGGATTTCCATGGTGACTTTGCCATTTCAAACGCCCATTTGGTAGCATCCTTTTGCCTCTCGGGTCCTGAGCCTCCATTTGACGTGAAGATAATCAACAATGAGCTGAGGCATCCTTGCTCTCAGCCAGGCTTTGGACCTCGGGATTCCGTCCCATCTCAACTAGCACAAAAAGGAAAATAGGTTCGTCTTTCCAACCTCCGGGGTCTGCCATCCTGATCACCTATGACTTAACAAAGAAAGATGGAGGCCAATCTCAATGCTGAGTTTGACCCCTGTTGGATTTTTGTTTGATGACTGCTATTCCAAATGAAAAACATCAGTGGCTTCCCACTCCTTGAGACCCGAACACTTCGAAGTTAGGAGGCATCCTGATCACCCTTTAGCCTCCCGGGTCCCGGACCCAGGAACTCTGACCCCAAATTTTGTTTCCTTTTGGTTGCTCCAAATGGAGAAGCCCTGACAAATTTTCGGCTTTGTACCTCTGATTGCTCCAAAAGACACCCAAATGACTTTCAATTTAGAAACTAATCTCGACCCACGTGCTTAAATTCGACCTTCTCCTATATTGGCCTTTTAAACCATCAAAATTTGAAGTTGAGGGAAACCACCTAGGCTTCCCCACTCTGTTCGCCTTTTGAACAAGCATTCCTACCAGGGAATTCCAACCCTTCGAGCTCAGGTTGTCCAAACTCCCCTAGTAAATTACTAACAATGTCTTGAAGTAAAATTTTGATTTTATGAGTGATATTTCATCTAATTGGACTTTGCTTATGGGATTATAACTAACATTCATGTTTCTGTGATTGGTTATGTTGACTGTGCCCTATTTGTAGGATATGTGAAATTAGGTGTAGGACCTTCGGGGCAGTTGTAGAGAAAGACAAAGGGAGGAAAGTGGGCAAGGTTCCTCGTGGAAAAGAGGATAAAGACTAGATGAAGTTCCAATTCTAGGGAGAGACTTTGCATTCGAAAATCATCACAGACTGGAAGGAAATAACATATACCAATATCGGCCATGTTGATATTGACGAATTCAAGTAGAGGGTTAGGATCCATCCAAAGATGGACAATGCAAGACTAATTAGACAAAGTGGAATCACTAATGTTGCACTGGATAACAATATGCATCTGGAATGGCTCCATCGGTGAGACATCTACCATCGCCATGAGATCATTTCGACTGACCAAAGGTCACGCCGATCTCCGGGTTTTTGCCTAACTTCGGGACTTTCCTTTCTAGTCAGATTTTCTCGGATTCCTTTAGTTCCCCAGAAATGTGTTGAAACTTTAGAAATTTACCCCTCTTTGCAGAAATCCGGTCTGGCCGAATTTTTCTGGATTTTCTAGGAGGCACTGTGGAAGGAGGAAATTTGGTGAAATGGATGGTTCTAATGATAAATTCTTATGTTTGCCTACTTTAATTTGGTAAATTGCACAGGGATTTATGCATTCTTTTGTTCATTTTGATGATCCATTATTGACATTGGTGCCTAATCTGGAGAATCCGCTTAATTCAAAATTTTCTGAAATTCCTTCTAGGCTGGTTTTCCTGGGTTTGCTCAAAATCTCGAACTTCTCAGTGTTGATGCTTAAGGGTTGTTTTAATGGTTTTATCATGATTTTGAGCTAACACTTTGATGAAATGTTGTCAACAATTAGATTCTCACATTGGTGTTTGATGAATGCAGGATGAGTCTAGCGAGGTGGTGACTGAAAGGCTAAGAAAGGCACAAAGGGATCATCCAAGCAGAAGAAAGAATGATGCTGTACGTAAAGAGTAGGATTCCTGAGGGTGGGATGGCATCTGTCTGGTTTGAGGTTTCAGATTCGAATATGAACACCGTGCTACAAAGGACAGGCTATCATGGGATACAATAACTAGGCACCAGCTGGATGATGCAGTGACCTGCAGTGCAATCATCAATGAATATCAATCCAACAAGAGACTGGCATGGAAGGCGGACCGAAACCAAACTTTGGAATTTGTTACAAGTTCCAATTTCCGTTTCGGTTCCGCCCGTTGCATTTATTTTTCCTTTTATCCTTGCATTTGGTCATGGGGTGTTTTCTTCCCTTCTTTTTTCTTTCTCGTCTCTTTCCTCGTCATCTCTTTGTGTGTTGTTGGAGGCGGAGTCGGGATGGAAACTAAACCTGTAACTTGGAAAAGTTGCAGGGTCAGGTTTTTGTTCCGCTTCCGCCCTCGTTGGGGTTTGGTTTCGATTTCTATTTTCGTTCCGATCCCACTTGCGTTTGTTTTTGTTTGTTGCTTGTGTTTGGTCTCTTTTGCGGGGCCGAGTTTAGAAAGGATTTAGGATCTAGAATTTTTGTAAAGTTCTGTTTCCTCATTTGGTTCCGACTCCACCCCCTGCCCTGCTGCGAGTCCCAGGGTTTCTTTGCTTTTTGTGGATGCGAAACCGGAATGTGGGTTGAACTTGGAGATGTTGGTCATTTCTGGGTTTAGTTTTTATTCTGGCTCCAGTTCTGGTTCCAATCAATTGGTTGAGTTTTGGTTTTTGCATACTTGCTTTCTTGCGAGGTTGGAGCCGGAATGGTGCGAAGAATTTAAAGTTAACGAATAGTCTTGTGTTTTGTCCCCATTCTGACTCTGGTCCAGTTCCGATTTCATTTTGGTTCCGCCTTCGCCAGAGTTGAGTTTTTGCTAAGTATGAGAAAGGGGAAGGTATGAAAGGTAAGATGAAGAATGGTATTTTCTATGCTTTTAGAGGACTAATGAGGGCATTTTTTTGCAGGGTTAAAACATGTCAGGAATGTTGGATGGTGCTTCTCCAGGGAGTCAACCTACAAAAAGTTCTAGGTAGAGAGAAAAACCTAAGAGGAAGAAGCCACGAGTCTTGATGGTAGATGAGATGTCTATTGGAAAAAGTAGATCAACATTAATGACAATGCTTCAAAACATTCAAGGAAACTCTATAAGGGAGTCTGGAGGTCAAGGATGAGGGTTGCGAGTTAATGATGGTGGTTGTAACAATCTTGTATTGTTGCAGGGGACCATACCTATGGGAGATCCTTCGCCAACATGGACATAGTGCACACATTTAATTCACATTTGACTTTGTTTTGAACTCCTCTAGGGCTGACTTCTTCTATGACCGACTTATTGTAAACCTTAAATTGGGTCGACACATCTGACGCGTTTTATAAATATGGTGTTTTTGCCTCTTTTGTTGCTATCTCTTTAGGGTTATAAGAGGTAGAAAGGTTAAAAAGAAAGCCAACAGATTAGTTAGCAAGTTGGAAGATTCAAAAGGTAGAAGAAAAGAGTTAGAAAAAGCGAGTTAGGGTTTTGGAAGTGGGTTAGACAATTTTTTTTATATAGTTTAGCAGGAAGAGGAGGTGATGTATCTTCTTGATTTTCTTAGCATAGATGGAGATAGTTTAAAGACATGGGTTTCTGTACACTGGTG
The DNA here is from genome assembly GCA_007258455.2 of Sequoia sempervirens. Taxonomy (NCBI): domain Eukaryota; kingdom Viridiplantae; phylum Streptophyta; class Pinopsida; order Cupressales; family Cupressaceae; genus Sequoia; species Sequoia sempervirens. Next base: position 136,446 of record VDFB02309207.1, read on the forward strand.
ATTTTTCTAGATTTGTAAATGCTGCTTATCTATTTCATTAACAGTAGGAGCAACCAGATTTAAACCTACTTTATGTTATGCTCTAGAATGGTATTCATTTTGGGTTAATCATTTGATTTAAAAGCTTTCAAGGAATGGAATTTTATCTTATGTTTTGTTTGAATGATGATTTGCAATCTATTGTTAAAGTTTGCACTGTGAATGAATGAAACGTTGTATCAATTACAGGTTAATTTTATTCTGCAGTTCTAGTTTAGGAATTCCTTGGAAGGTAACAAGTTTGATTAGTTGAATGAATCAACATTCTTTTCAGTTTGAAAACCTTGATCTATTTTTTTCTATTTCTTTAAAACCCCTCGTTAAAGTAGGTTTAGACAGATGTTTGATCTTGCAACAATCCAAAAGCTCAAAACCAGCAAGCCCCTTGAACATTACAACCATATTGACCACTTCGTGAAACAACAACATTGTGAACCAACATCAAAGAACTTGGGAGGTGATTAGTTTGGTTACTAATTGTCTCTTTTAGGAGAGGTGAGATATTTTTACTTTTATCTTACCTGCATGTTGTGGGTCAATTTGGCGCATCAACAGGTCAAGGATGTCAACCCATAACTTAAAGGTAGTGACTGCCTTAGTGGCCCCGATGTCAAAGAGCCGTCCAAATTCAAGACATTGCATTTTGATGGATCTAAATCAAAGGTAAGTCTAATTTTTCTTCCCATCAAATCTAATTTTATTGCACCAATAATGTAGTAGAATGCGAGACTTTAGTCCACAGTCTTCTGATGGCATTGAAGAAAAATGTTAAAATGCTACAATTTTTCGGTGATTTCGAGTTGGTAGTCAAACAAGTTAGGAAGTTGTACTCCTACCACGATAGAAGACTAGAAAACTACAAACACAAGGTATGGGACATCTTAGAGGGGCTAGACGCATTCAATATTTAGTTGATTCCTCACGCCCAAAACCACATGGCTGATGCTTTGGCTCAAGCAGCCAACACACTGCAACCTCTATCCTTATCAGGCCTCAATAAGTTTACCATTGAGTTAACATCCACACCTTCAGTTCCAAATAATGTCACTCATTTTCTTGTCTTCAATGATGATAAGAACATCCTCGAGTTCATCATGAGCTCTAATGTCTTTTCCACCAAAATCATTGGTGAAGCTAATCCAGAGGAGGCTGAGTTAGATATAGAAGGGGTTATCAACCTCAAGACCAACACGATTCCTAGAGGCATGGTTCAACTTGAATGCATATTTGATTTGGATCAAATCAGGGATCAGGACCAGAAAATGAAGAAGGAAGCCATAAGCAACCAATGTGATGCTTACAACCTTGGAATTGCCAAAGAGATCAAAAATGTTTTTATAGGAAAAGTGTGTACTGTAGAAGAATAAAAAGGAATTGCGGATGCTTTACAGAAGTATCATGATGTGGTGGCATGGAGCTATGAAGACCTTAAGACTTATGACACCTCCATCATCACACACACCATACCCCTCAAGATAGAAGTGAGGCCATTCCGCTAACGACAACGTCCTATTAATGTCTTGTTGGAGCTCATTATTTATAAAGAGGTACAAAAGCTACTTTGAGCTAGAATTATCTTCCCCGTTAGGCATTCCTTATGGGTGGCCAACTTGGTTCTTGTCAGAAAAAAAATGGAGGAATCAGATTGTGTGTAGACTTCCACAATTTGAACCGAGCTTCAGAGAAAGATAACTATCCAGTGCCCTCATTGGACGAAGTGTTGCAGATTGTCAACGACTCCCAAATGATATCTTTCCTTGATGGGTACTCCAGATACAACCAAGTCATGGTACAATACAAAGATCATCATAAGACAGTGTTCACCACCAAGTGGGGAACCTTTGCCTACAAAAGGATGCCCTTCATACTCACCAATGCTGGCGCAACCTTTCAACGCGCCATGGACATTGCCTTCAAGGACCTGATTGGAAAGTGCATAATCATCTACATGGATGATTTGACTGTGTTCTCTAAGAAACAGAGTGATCATGTCTCCGATTTATGCAAGGTGTTTCAAAGGTGTAGGGAGTTTGGAGTCTCCCTTAATCCAAAGAAGTGCATCTTCAGAGTGACTGAAGGGAGGTTGCTGGGGCACATCATTTCAGAGTAGGGAATCTCTATAGACCCTAAATCTATCCAGTCTTTGCTAAAGATTCCACTGCCAGGCAACAATAAAGAATTAAAATCCTTCTTCGAAAAGATCAACTTCATAAGGAAATTCATCACGGGCTTTGCTGAGATTGTCAAACTGCTCAACGCCATGCTGAAGCAAGATGCCAAGATTGAGTGGACCCCCGAAGTGAAATAGGATTTTGAAGAAATCAAGCGAGCCATTACTGAGGCACCTGTGCTCGTCAGCCTAGACTATATGAAGCCATTCTATATCTATTCATTCTCTTCAGAATATTCCTACGCTAGCATTTTAGCTCAGAAAGATGATGGAGGGAATGATAATCTGATCACCTTCATGAGTGCTCCTTTGAAAGATGTTGAATTACACTACCACAACATAGAAAAGTAAGCATATTCCCTTGTTAGGGGAGTGAAGAAATTTAGACATGACATCCTGCGTAATAAAGTGTTCGCCATTGTCCCCGACTTAGTAGTGAAAACGTTGCTCATGCAAAATGAATTAAGTGAATGAAGAATCAAATGGGTCACATTGCTCTAGGAGTATAATATGGAAATCCAACCAATGAGGTTAGTGAGAGGGCAGGAACTTACCTGAACAATTTTTGAAGTAGCAGTAGAAGCAGGACTTGAACTTACGGTGCAACAATACTAGCTGGAAGATGTTTCTCCAGGAGAATGGTACGAGGACATCATCTATTATTTGTTGAACCACAAGTGTCCACCTCACTTACAAGGAGCCCAGAGATGTGCTCTTAGGCTAAAAAGTAGTATTTACATGTTGCAAGGGTCCATTTTATACAAGAAAAATCATGAAGGCATCTACCTAAGATGCCTTGGCAAGGAAGAAGCAAATCGAGTCTTGAAGGAGTTTCATGACAAGTTTGGAATTGGTCATGGATTCGGGCTTTCCATTGCACATTAGATACTAAGAGCGGGGTATTATTGGCCGACAATATTCAAGGATGCTCATGGCCATGTTTGCTCGTGTCATACCTGTCAAACCGTCGTTACCAAGGAGAAGAATGTTGCTATCCCACTACAACCCGTTTTGGAGGTGAGGTTGTTCGCGCAATGGGGTCTCAATTTCATTGGTCTGATAAGCCCTCCATCATCTGTGGGACATAGGTACATTCTTACCGCTACTGATTACTGCACTAGATGGAAAAAAGCAATTGTATGTAGGTAATGCACAACTGAGTAGTTACAATTTTTTTGGAAAGTTTCATTCTAAATCACTTTGGTTGTCCTTATGCATTGGTGTGTGATAATGGACTTGCATTTGCTTCATTAAAGTTTACTGGTTGGGATTTTGATTACGAAATCACCCTTAAATTTTGTCCAACTTCTACCCCCAAGGAAATGGCCTTGCCGAATCCACAAACAAGAACTTGATTATAGTAATCAAGAAATTGCTCAATAGGAGTCCCAAGGATTGGCATACCCAACTCTGATTCGCCCTTTGGGTAGACCGCACTTGCCATAAGGCTGCCCTTGGCAATTCCCCATTCCACCTAGTTTATGGTTTAGAACCTATATTTCCTATCCATCTGAAGATTCCCACTCTCTAGTTTATTAACGACTTTTATAAAGGGGGAGACCGTAGAGAAGCTCGGTTAGCCAAGCTCTTGCATTTAGAAGAAGTACGAGACTTCACAATAGAATTTTTTTCCAAACATCAGGGCATGGTTAAGAGATGGTTCGATCATTAAGCCAAAGTCAAGGCCTTTATAATTGTAGATTTAGTCCTGTACTGAGACAAGTCCCATGAAAAGAAAGGGGGACACAACAAATTCGACAAGCTTTGGCTTGGCCCCTTTTAGATAGCTAAAATTCTGGGAGACAATGCTTTCCACCTAAAGACCTCAACTAGTGAAGACATTCCATTTCCAGTCAATGGGAAACACCTAAAGGATTACTTCCAAGCTTGAGCTTTGTCAGAATCTTCCCTATAAATATTTGAGCATAGGTTAGAGTAGGTTGCCTTTTGGTTTGCTTGCGTTTTGTTGTTCCGCGTCGCTCTTTTTTTTCTTGTCTCCCGACTGTTTTGTTTCAAAGAGAGTGTTCTCCGTCCCATTGTGGTGGCTATGCTCATTCGACATTGGTCCCTGAAAGCTTCCTAGGAATGATATCCTCATTTGAACTTTGCCTTAGATCTTGACCCTTGGTTGGATCTTTTTACGCATATCTCAGATCTTGCACAAAATGCGTGTTAATTATTTCCAAAGGACTGTACAATGACTACTCTGATATCCTAGTAAGTGAAAAATATTAAGTTTGCTCCAGTGGCCATTGTGGTTCCAAACCCATTGTAGGCTTCAGTGCTTACATGGTTGAGCAATAGATAAGTGAGAAAAGGAAATATCAAAACAAAGTAGAAGGAAAATAATGAAATCAAGCGACCGTATGGGTGTGTGGGTAACTCTACCGGGGCTATGGACACTTGGCTGGTAGTAGAGCAATATCCGTGGGATCACAACAACTTCGCCGGGGCTATGGATGCCTGACTAGCAGCGGGGCAATGTCCAAGTTACTTTTGGTGTTGAAAGGTTTATGTAGCTTGCTCAGTTGGATTAACAACCATTGGTCATAGTTTTGACGGAAAGGAATGAATTCACTACACACACTTTTGAGATGTCTTATAGATTGACCCAAATAAGGACCCTATTCTCCTAGTTTACATTTGGATATTGGCCCCTGGTTTGCAAAACCAAAGATTCTGGGTTTAGAATGAATACTTAGCCTTAGAACGCTCAGGAGTGTTTCCTAGTGGAGTCGCCATTTGTTGTGCCTTCAACACACACACCTCATTCAGAACAAGGACCCTCTCTTTTCTTCACCTTGCCAGGTTGTTTTGTCATCACCTCATTTTGCATGCCCTGTTTTGGTGTAATAAATGGTCAACATGCATCCAAAGTCTCATCTTAGGTTGACCGTATTTCATCCCCTCCAATTTTGCTAAGTCCTGGTACCTTGTGGGGTTTCCTTGGTAGTTTTCTTTTGCTAGCAACCTTTGGGCTTGGCGGGCCTGCCTTGCTGGGTTTCCATCAGGTGTTCACTGTTCTAAAAAGCAAAAGGATTTTTCCTTCCCGTGCCCTAGGACCCGACTTCCTGATTTCTTCCTTTTTTAACTTGAGTTGCAAATCAGACTGCCTTTTCCCCCCATCAAATCCGTCCCTCTGGAATTCTCTCTTCGTGGAACTTCGTGGTGACTTCGCCGTTCCAAATGGCCAACCTGCATTGGCATCCCATTCTTCAGACCTAGAATCCCCTTTGCCATCGGTTGAAAATGACAAACTTTGAAGCAGCTTCCAGGTCGTGTCTTTCTAGCCCCCGAGCCCCTATCCTCTCGCCGCCATCCGAGAATTTGAACTCACCAACCATTTCATCCTCAATATGGGTGTTAATGGGTGTATTAAATGCTAATTAGGGGTATAAATATCTAGTTCGACTTGTCATTTTCATATGTCAGGTTGGCCAAAGGAGTTCAGAGTGATTTTTGAGGAATCCAGTGCCTTCGTTGCCCACAACCCTCGTGCCTGTTGCCCTCATCTGCCAATCCTTCATGGATTTGACAACCCCTTTCATCGAGTTTTTGAGGTAAGTTTTCCATCCACCTTTTCCATGAGGTTTTTTGTGATTTTACACTCAAATATGAATAAACGTGGTCTACAAATGCCTTAATTGGGTAAAACAAGATAACACCTAAAAACCCATGTGTTGGAATTACAAAAAAACCTCCAAAACATCCTCTAAGACAAATCTAGAACTCTACCTTGTCATCGTCGTTCTTCGCGTAGGGTATTCGTGCCCTTTGGACCCGTGCCCTCTCGTCACCGTTAAAAACTTAGAAAACAAACATCAAATGACCAAAAAATGGGATACCCTCTTGGGCCTGTGACCTCCGACCTCCGTCGATGGATCGTCATCGAACTTAAACAAATTTGCAAACTCGACCTTCACCTGAGTTTCCCGAGCCTGCTCCCACAGGACTCCGTGTCACTTTCACCTTTTTAAATGGCATGATGGTCCTGTCTACCCGAGCTTCGGGGCCCACCTCTCCTTTTTCTGTGTGGGTTAGATAAACCACCAAATGAATTATTCTGTCATTTCGCCGAGCCCTGGTTTGCAAGATTCTATCCGCAGATTTTCATGGCGACTTTGTTATTTCAAACGACCATCTAGTAGCATCCTTCTACCTCTTGGGTCTCGAGCCTCCATTCACCATGAAGAAAATCAATAATGAACTGAGGCGTCCTTGCTCTCAGCTAGGCTACAGACCTCGGGATTCCGTCCCATCTCAGCTGGCACGAAAAAGAAAATAGGTCTGTCTTTCCAACCTCCGAGGTCTGCCGTCCTGATCGCCTATGACTTAGCAAAGAAAGCTGGAGGCCAATCTTGATGCCAGGTCTGACCTACTAGGCCACCCCCGCCGGATTTCTATTTGATGACCGCTGTTCCAAATGACAAAACACCAACGAATTCCCACTCCTTGAGACTCAAACACTTCAAAGTTAGGAGGCATGCTAACTACCCTTCAACCTCTCGGGTCCTGGACCCTAGAACTTGGACCCAAAAATTATGTTTCCTTCTGGCTATTCCAAATGACAAAGCCTTGATAACTTTCTGGCCTTGTACCTCCGATTGCTCCAAAAGACACCAAAATGACTTTCAATTCAGAAACTAATATCGACCCACGTGCTTAAATTCAACCTTCTCCTACATTTGTCTTTTAAACCATCAAAATCTGAAGCCCGAGGAAACCACCCGAGTTGCCCCACTCTATTCGCCCTTTGAACAAGCATTCCTTCCAGGGAAGTCCAACCCTCCAGGCTTAGGTTGTCCAAACTCCCTCCAGTAATTACTAATGATGTCTTTAAGTAAAATTTTGATTTTATGAGTGATATATCATCTAATTGGACTTTGTTTATGGGATTATGACTAACATTCATATTTCCATGATTGGTTATGCTCACTGTGCCGTATTTGTAGGATATGTGAAATTAGGTGCAGGACCTTCAGGGGCAGCTGTAGAGAAAGACAAAGGGAGGAAAGCGGGCAAGGTTCCTTGTGGAAAAGAGGATAAAGACTAGATGAAGTTCCAATTCTAGGGAGAGACTTTGCATTCGAAAATCATCACAGAATGAAAGGAAATAACAGATACCAATATCAGCCATGTCGATATTGACGAATTCAAGCGGAGGGTCAAGATCCATCCAAAGATGGACAATGCAAGACTAATCAGACGAAGTGGAATCGCTAATGTTGCAGGCTTTCCTCCATCCCTTGTAGCCTCTAAATCGGTCATGGCTTGTTGGCAGGCGTATCAGCTAGAGACATGGACAATAGTTGACAGAGATGGAAAAATCCTTGTTGATATGTCAGCTAAAGCGATAAAAAATACTTTCCACATCCCTACCTTCAAGACAATGGAAATGCCAACCATCAGAGAATGTAAGGAAGCATGGGACGAAGACCCCATTGGCTGTAAGAAGCTTATAAACCAATATTGGCTTAAAGAGAAAAGGGGTAGTGCCACAAAGGTTCCTCAAGAGCTCTTCTGCAGTGACTTCCATGAGGACTACCATGACTTGGTGACCCCATTGAGCAGAGTGATGGGCCCCCCCACTGCAACATTCTTTCAAGAGTGGATGGTATATTTTGTGGAGCAGATCCTCCATGGGGAGGAAGATGTTACCAGAAAAGCCTCATTCTACTGGGGAGGTATAACAAGTGACTGCTTCCACAATCAATTCATGAATGTAAAGAAGACCTCCAAATTCTACATGATCTCCTATCTTGTTTACTCACTGGCCGGGTTGAGGTAGTACGGTTGATTGTTCATGGCACTTGATGAGGAACTAGGTTGAGCGTTGAAGGTTTATGACAGATACCCCCAACTACAATTTATGAATTTTATAGAGTATTGTAGAGTAAATGATGCCTTCGTAGGTCACATTATCAAATTATTGGGGGGAGATTTTGAGAGAAGGGTCTCTCACAGTGCTCAAGATTTCTTGAAGTAGTACGCTTTCTTGTTCATCCAATACCCCAAATTCACCTACATTCATGCCCAAGGTTACACAAAGAGGGCGAATAAGCTTCCCTGGTACCCCAATGACTAGATTATATTGTTAGAACTCTCTCGACAACTACAACATGTACAATTAGTTCTCAACAATAGGCATTTGGCAGGGATCCCTTATCCCTTAACTTTTGGCCAGGGTATGTACAAATTGCAAACCTCCTAGTGTGTTGGGGACTATGAGAAGGAATTAACAGAATATAATTTTTGCCTACACACTGCTTGCGCAGGAATGGACCCATATGAGCACGTAAGGAAGGCATTGGGACCAGGATACGCCCATTTGCATCACATACAAGATTTTTGGAAAAAATTCCAAGATGATAAGGAGGTACGTGCAAGGCATCACATACAGATGACTACATATTTCCTAAGGGTGAATATCTTTCCTATACCATATCAGGTTGAAGAAGATGAAAGCACCGTCATGGACCCCAGGTACAACATAGTCACTAACTTTCCATTGCCAACAATAGATAGGGATGAACAAGAGGTCAATGACCTCAATATTATAACCAAGCTGATCGAAGCTCACACTAGAGAATGGGTTGATGGACAAGTGGCCTGATTAAAGCAGCAAGAGGTTATACTAACATATGAAGGGCTCAAGAGTGAGTCAAGTGCTATAGAAGATGCTGCTACTACAACCTCAACAAAAGAGACATCCAAATCTCCTTCACTTATGAGATCTAAGAAGAGGAAAGGGATCGAGGTGGAGTATGCAGCCTTGAAGAAACAAGAAGGCAACCTTGTTATTAATGAAGAATTCCTGACAAAATAGCTACAACAAAAAGGGAAATCAACAAAAAGACAAAATTGCTACAGTGCTGTCACTAGAAGACAAAATAGGGATAAAGACAAGGTTGCATTTCAAATTGTAATATATTTGGGGGGGTAGGTAGAACCCTAAGTTGTAGTGAATCTTGGCCACATAATGAGATTAAATCTTGGCCATTCGTTCTACTTTTTGGAAACTATAAATAGGGGGGGCCTCCTCTCATTTTGAGGAGAGGGTTGAGTTGTTGTAATGACATGTTGCCAAAATTTCTAATGAAAATACATTGACTTGGTGCATTTTATGAGTTTCTCTACATGTTTCATGATTCAATCTCCCATTATTGAATGTTTTAGTTAGATTTACATTGCTACTCTAGTTAGCTTTAAATTGCTTAGATAGATCTTGGTAATGGTGTTTTGTGATTGTAGAAATTTTTGTTGTGTTGATGCCTTCCAATCCATACTTTTTGCTATTTGCTGTTGGTAAATGGTCTTGTAAAGTTAGTATGGGATAAAACTTTAAGTTTTTCTAAATATTCACCTTTATTCATTCATATATGTGGTGGATGAATTGTGAAAAATATAGACTTTAGAAGATAGCACAAGTTTCATGAGACTGTGATTGTTTTTGGTTAAGTGAAATTTCTTTTTAAGGAAGTTGTCCACAATAGAACCTCCATGATCACTATTCATAGTTAGTTGTAGATCCAAGAACCTTCCCTCTTCCCTGCTCTTTTTCCTTTTTTTTTAGAAACAACCTATGCTAAGGTTCATTGCACATTTTAAAGCCAGAACTTAAGGAAAATACTGAAGTTTTAGATTGTTGTTTGAACCTACAACAAAGTGCACCTTAACTCCCACCTTAGAGACTTCAAATTTTAATATCCACTTCGCATCCAACTATGTAAGTTTTCCCTATGATTACCAGTAAAATCACATCAAACATCAACTGTGGAATTCCATGCAAGTCATGACCTAACACCCGAGAGACCTTGGGGTGATTTTTAACAACTTACTGTTTGAAGTCTCCTTTCAAGAGAGGTAGTGCATCGACACACTACTTATGTTGAGAAAGTGTGCAAAAACACCCATCAACAGTCCCCTTATGCAAACTACAAAAATCATGTAATGGTGCTGAAATTCAACGCTCTTGCATGTGCAAGAAAAACACTAACTTTAAAAATATAATCTTTTACAAATTTAAACTTTCATAATTTTTCACAAGGGGAAAATAGGGAAATGCTAGAAATGAATTTTCAAGGGCTTAGATCACACATGAGGGCAAGTAGGATTTGGTTCATTTTGCATGCTTAAAGGATGTGGGCTAGAAAATGGACAAGTTTTGTAGGGTTTATCCCTTGAATTGAGCACAATTGTATTCAAGGATAACAATTTCACACTTGTGAGCCCATTTTAAATGTGATGATTTACCTTCCCACACCACAATCCACTAACTCGACAAAAAAATAATTTCCATAGCCCCAACTAATGTGTTTTAAATGTGTGAATTTGTCTTTTCAGCTATCATTCAAAACATCAACATTAATTTTTTTTTGCTTGCCTTCCACCTCGTCAGTGCCCAAATTTGCTAATTTATCAACATCACTATCTACTTCTCTAAATATATGGTTAATTGAGAAATTCAAAATTCCCCTCAAGAATTCGATAACTATTTCGAGCAAGGCATGGAGTTTCCAATTCAATGCTCTACCTATTCTCACTACATTGACCACCAACAAGGAGTCACCTTCTAAAACCATATTTGCTAATTCTAATTCCCTACAAAATATTAAACCCAAGATCAAAGCTATGAACTCTACTTTATTGTCTGTCCCCTTCAGAATAGGCACAAAAAGCCTACCAGTCAATTCACCTTCCCAAAATCTGATTATACACCCTACCCTTGACAGGCCAAGATTTCCCCTTGAGGCCCCATCAAAATTCAAATTAAACCACCTAGTGGGGGTGGGCGACGAATAGCCTCAAGCCTCCTGGATTGAGATATGCTACCATTTGGCTCAGTTATGGAAGGAATTTTAAGGCCAAACCAAGACTTCCTTGAATTGTTGTCTCATTTAGTAAAGTTGTCCTTAGATAAGGCATACTCAACCACTCAAGAATTGGCTACTTTAACTATCGTAGCTTCCAACTTGTTTAAGAAGGATGAAAAGAAAATATATTTGCCTTGAAATATAGGTATGTTTCTTTCTTTCCATATTTCCCATATGAGGATTGAGAGGTTGATTATCTAGAGACATGAAAAAGAGCCGAATTCTTTAATATAGGCCAATATTTGAAGACGTTGAGTATATCATTTGGGAGAGCCCTAAACCAACCCAATTTGGCACAAAGCCATAACCAACAACCTTGAGCGAAAGTGTAGCCAAGCAATAGATGGTTCATACTCTCTTCACTTGCCCTACACAATTCACATCTAGATGGATTTTGGAATCCCATCTTATCAAATTTATCACTCGTCAATACCTTATTTTGCAAGGTTTCCCAAGAAAATGCGTCAGCCTTTGGTAAGCATGATTTATGCCATCACATATGAATGGGGGGAGAGGTCGACTGGGGATTCGTTTGTAACACTCTATAGCCTGATTGAGAACCACACCAAATTAGATTATCCTCCCCCACTCAGATAAAAAATATCCTTTGATTTATTTATTCTTCTAGTTGCATAACTTCTTGCTCAAGAAAACCCATGTTTCATAAGCTTTTCCAACACTAACACTACCACCCATTGTTGACATTTTTCTACAAATAATCACTTACATGTTTCCCTCACATCTATTGAAGATTTTATTTTTATTTTTGCAAGATTTAGTAGACTATCCAAGCCTGGATGTACCACCCCATGAATCCTCTCAGAATAAGACAAACTTACCCTCATGAACATCCCATGTGAGGTAGTAAGTGATGAGAGGCCTACAAATCCTTATGAAATTCCAAATCCTAGAACCTTTGGGAAGATTGCTAGATGTCAAGATGGTTTTTCTCTCCTTATTTCCCATATACTTATGAAGGATTCTAACCCACTTTTGATTGGGATCCATATACATATTCCATACCAACTTAGCACCTACGACCATGTTTTTTTTGAGCATATCTTTCACTCCCACCTCCAACTTCTTTCAGATTACTAATCTTATCCCATGCAATTAGAGGGATCTTCTTTTGACCTATAGAACCTTGCCAAAGGAAGCTTCTCATATTTTAGATCAAACGTTGGTTTACCCCATTTGACAATGAGAGACATGATAAGAGATATATGGGAGTTGCATAGATGACTTCTTTCAACATGGTTATTCATCCAACCAAGGACAACCACCTTCATTTCCAGGATGATAGTTTGCTACTGATTTTTTCCCCCAAGAGATCCCAAAGTTTATTTTTTCTTTTCCCTTTAGCTAATGGAAGACCCAAGTATTTACATGGGAGCTATCCTTTTTTGAACTTGAGTATTCTAATTATTTCTTGTTCTATCTAGGGCATGTATTGAAGAAAAATACTTTTTATTTTGCTATGTTGAATTCCTAACCTAAAGATTCTGAGTATCTATCTAAGACCTCCTTAAAGTGTTTTTCTTCACTCCTCTCGGCTACTCCAAACAACATGGTGTCATCAAAAAATTGTTAATGAGTTATAGCTAGGAAATTACTTGTGATCTAGATGCCTTCCAATTTACCATTTCCATCTCCCTTTTGATCAACCTGCCTAAAGCTTCTACCATTAAAATGAAAAGAATGGGGGACAAAGGGTCCCCTTGTCTAATGCCTCTAGAAGATTCAAAAAATCCTTTAGGTGTGCCATTTATTAGTACTAAAAACCTTGGACAAGGAATGCAATTGTACACCCAATCTATCAATGACTTATCAAAACCAAATGCTTCTAGAACCTTGCACAATAAATACCAATCCACCCTATCATATGCTTTCTTGATGTCAAATTTGATCAATATGATCCCCTTCCTTGTATTTTCTATTGAGTGAATTTCCTCTTGGGTAATAATTACCCCTTCTAGGATTGATCTGCCTAGAAAAAATCCCACTTGCTCTTCTAAGATTAATTTAGGGAGTATTCTTTTAAGTATGTTTTTAATTGTTTTTGTCATTAGTTTGTAGATTGTGTTGCATAATGAGATGGTTTGAACTCATCCAATGAGATTGGTTTTTATTTTTTGGGAATCAAGGCTATAAAAGTGTTATTTAATTCCTTTAGAAATTTCCCAAAATTTTTTGAATCCTCAATTGTTGCCACAATACCACCCCCACTATGTCCCAACATTGCTAAAAAAACATTCCAAGAACCCATTTGGCCTCAGATCTTTGTTCAGATGAAGTTGGTTTAATGTGCCCTTGATTTCTTCTTTTGAGAAACTTTCCATTAACATATGATTTTGTTCTCTTGTCACTAGCCTAGGAACCTGGTGGTACTTTTAAAATCCATGGCCATTTTATCAAAATTTTGAGTCTCCTAAGGGCTAGGGTTCACTTTTCATGCACTAGGGTTTTGTCTTAAGGTTTAAAATCCCTCAACCTTCATTATTTTCCAAAACCCTCCTTAAGTCCTAGTTCTATCCTATTTCATTGTTGTCATCTTGCGCATGCTTAGCCTTGTCCCTTTAAGTCACAACCTTATGTCATTGGCTCGCCATTTGCCTACCTATGGCCCCTTCTAATATTTTGTCATTTCCTTAGGTCACGTGCCTAAATTATTTCTCATCCCCCTAAGTCCTTTAACCTAAGGCAACCACCTTTTAAGTCATGACTTATACGTATATGCATATTATCCCTTTAAGTGTGCATGTGGGCCCTTGATTGAATGGAAAATGATAAAATGAAATCATTGGATGCATATTAGCTACTCCCCACGCCCCCCACTCAATTAAAGTAATCAATAAATAAATATCGTGGGGTGAGCGGGATTCTGCTATGTGGCATGTATGTTGCATGGGTCCCGCGGTCTTTAAGCCTGGTGACATTGGTGAGCCCTTGGATCAATGGTCCCTATTTGGTGAAGTGGTTGCATCTTGACCATTCCCCGCACCCCCCATTGATGATGTGTGTCTCTAGTGGTACCTAGGTGGGAGGACAAGAGATGCAATAGGTGCTGAGGTGTACCTAGGTGGCACTGCCTAATTGTGTCATTGGTTCACTCACATCATTGTTATGAGTCATGAGGTACTGATGGTGATCGAGTGGCCCAGATTTAAAGTGGTTTAAATCTGATGATCAGTTTTTAAAGTTGTGGGAAATGAGTAATAGGTGTTGGATCTTGGCGCTGGTAAGAAAAATTGATGATCACAATTCAAAATGTGATTTTCCAATGGTTAGCTACTCCTGTTTGTGGGTATTAACTGTGCAGTAATGGTGCATCCATTTCTCAGCTACCAGATCCACTCCAAATGACTTTGGATTGCATTCTTGCACTTCTTCCAAGGCCAAAGTGATTGTTGAGCAATGCCATTTATTTCTTGAAGTGTTGTATTGGTTATATTCTTTGTCAGGGTATGTTATCCCTGATTTTGATCACAGATTTCCTGGGGGTTCCATACCTATTTTTAAAATGCCATCAATGTTGGAGTGTGCTCAAGGTGTTAGGGGAATTCATGTCTGGTTGTTGCATCATTTCAGGGGGAAATTCTCTATGGATTGCAGTTTGATTTGGGTGCTTTGGTTCAAAACCCTAGATTGGTTAGGGTTAGCAATTTCAAATTGCAAGCTGAGTTATGCCTGCACTATAAAGGCAAGTTTTTTTCATTTTGTGGAGGTTCCATTCTCTCTGAATTTTTGTAAGTCTTTGGTCTTAGTCTACATAGTGTTTTTGTCTTACATATAGGAAGAAAATGTTGTAATGTTTACTCTATAATAACAATAGATGGCCCAAATGTTCATTTGATTATGCTCTTAAATATTGTATCAGTTCTATCATCCTCTCCAATTTTGTACTCACTATCTTTGAATCAATATAATCAAGGATTTTCTTTGGTTCTCAATCACATTTGCTGATCCTGAATGTTTGATTTGTTAGTTTTTGTTCAAGGAGCAGAGTGATTTCTTTCAATTCATATGTTAAGGCAGTGATGATGTAATAGGCATTTCAAAGAAGTTTGATAGTTCTATTCTTTTGTTGGTTTCTTGCTGTAAGGTAGCAAGTTTATAAGAAGCTAGTGTGGACCTATTGTAGGAGTGTTACTTCATTTCTAGACTCTGTGTGGATAAGGCACTAGTCAGTCTATGTTCATAAGCCTAAGTCTAAGGTGGATCCAATTTTAATTCAAAAGAAAACCTTTTAATTTCCTATATTTTATTTCATGTTTATTTCCATACTACCATAAGATATATAAGATAGGGGAGAGTTGTGTAGATGATTTAGCCCATCAAATGCTTTCCACCATTGTAGTATGATGATCTTCCTCAATGTATAGGGATACCCACCTTGGTCTTGTAGAGCCTAAAGTGCAGAGGAGAGGCTTTCCAATAAGTCATCTCCTATTCGTTGGCCACTGACCTAGGGCCTCTGAGTATAAGGAGTAGCTAACCTTTAGGAGATGCTAGACCATCAATTGGAAACATCAAAAAATTGATGACTCTACTGGGGAGAAGTGGAGAAGATCTGGTAGAAGACCACCTTGCCTTAATAGAGTCATTGAAGTTTCAAAGTTTCTATCGAAGTGCATTAGTAGGAATAAATATTATTCCCATTAAGTTGGGTGGCGACTCTATACTTTGAAAACCAATTGAAAAGAAGAAGCTGCATTCATGCATGATAGAAGATCAATCCACAATCTTGACCATTCAGGAAGAACGAAGAGAGGAGACACAAGAAGTAGAGTAGCTTGGAGAAACAAGAATCAAAATCAGAAGAACAAGGATCCAAGTAAGTCTGATCCTTCCTTTGATAAAATACTAGTTATATTCTACATAGTCAAGATAGTTATGATTTTTCTCAAGAAGAATATGCTTTGTTAAATGAAGAGGGATTAACTACCCCTCTGATAAGACATTAAAACTCTTAGAGAAGAGAAAGGAAATGAAGAAATACAGATTAGGTTGTGGTTGACCCTTCTCAAGAACTCTTATATCAAAATCCACCCCTTGGAAATTCTGTAATCCAACAATTGTAGGGTGAGCCTATTGCTACGAAAAGCCACACCTTTTCTTTTGAAAACCTAATTAACCCCCACAATACTACTGAAGTCCTTACTCAAAACCATACCTCAAATGATATAGTCCAAACTAAGGAAGAAGTCCTAAATGAAACTAGGGACTTGTTTGCAATAGAGAGATTGAAACAAGAAAGAGCTAGAGAAGAAATAATAAAGAAAAGAGATGAAGCAAGGAAGGAGCTTGATGATTTGAGAGTTGCACAAAATGCTACTAGTGCTCTTATACCTACACCTCAAACTCAAGCCAGGACTAGCAGTCAAATAAGTATGTCTCTAAGTACTTCCCATGTGAGTACATGGACTAATCCTTGATCATGCAGTTCTTCACAAAATGTGACTAGTGCTGCTTACATAAGAAATAATTCATTTGGAGGTGCATGCCCTTCTAATTCCCAAATTAATATAGGAATGAGTTCTATGCCATGAGTTCTTATGTTTCAGTGGGCCCTCAGATAAACCCCACACAAGGTCAGTATTTTCAACCAAATACAAATGTTGGAAGTGTGTTCCAGCTACCATTTGTGGGACAAAATAAGGGGTTGGAAATTTTATGCCAAGAACTTAAGGATAGTTTTAGTGTGGCCCTCAAGTGCAGGGGAGTGTTCCACCTTATGTGGGAAACCAATATTTTCCCATACCACAAAAACCATATATGCAAGAAAATATTCCTCATGGCCAGGGAGGTTATCAACACTTTGGAGGAGGTAATGTTCTTGGGAGAAGACCCTTGCAGATGGATACATATAGACAACTTGATTGTGGGGGAATCCCTAGATTCCTAAATCAAGTTCCCAATGAAGTAAGGTAGTGCCTTTCTAAGTTCTCTCAAAGTGATTCCATGATAGGTGAGGAACACTTGGGTGTCTTCATGAACTTATTAGGAGATTTTGAAGTGGAGCATTAAGATGTGATTATGAAACTATTCATGCAATCTTTAACTGCTAATGCAAGAGATTGATATAGGAGCCTTATGGAGGCTAGTGTTAGATCTTGGGAAGAATTGCAAAGGGTTTTCAGAGAGTAACATGGTAAAAAAACATACCCAAGATTCATGTTGAATGAATTGAATAACATTGCTAAGGGTTAAAATGAAATGGTATCAGAATTTAATATTAGATTCCAAAATACTATGTCTAGGCTCCCAACATACTTAAGACTAAATGAAGATGTTTATTTAGTTACTTATCTCAATGCATTTGATTCTAAAATGGGTTATCATCTCAGAGATAAGAATCCTCAAACCTTAAGAGATGCATGCAAGATTGCAATCCATATTGAAAGCAATAGAAGAGCTTCAGGTAAAATAGGAAGGAGAGAAGATGTAAAAATTCTCAGGAACCCTAAGGGGCACCTAAATGAAAAGAGTGATGATAAGGGAATTATGGATAAAATGATGTCTTCCATTGAGGAATTGACCTACAAGGTAACAAGAAATGACAAAGGTTTATCTCATAATAAACCAACTTATCAAGGACAAGAGAGAAGGCCTAAGCTTTCAAACCAGCCATATAATACCAATTGGCATAATGGTAGGCCTATTCAAAACAATCATAGAAATGTACAAAAAAATGTGACACTTGATCCTTTGAAAATAAGTAATACAAACTTTGTGGATGATGCTCTTTGGTGTGACCCTTGTCAGTTACCACATTCTTCTTTGCAGTGTAGGGTTGCTTAGTCCTTGGAGGATAATTGTGAATCATATAATGATTGTGAAGACTCACAAAGGGAAGATCATGTTGCTAACATGATGTTTGGAATGGGTATAAATGCTGATGAGGAAGGATGTTGAGATGAGTATATTCACATAAGAAGGCAGGAGGATCATTCTTACCGTCAATAAGTTTTTTCTGATAATGAAAATGATGATATTGTTAGGGTGAATAATTTAGAATCAGGAGAAAATGTGAGGCTAAAGAGGCCTTTAGATGGAGAAATCAGGTTGTTAATGAATAATGCTATTGCAGAGGGCAAAATTTCTTACAATATGAGGAATATGATAGTCAACAAAGACTAGGGTAATCTAGGTAGCCTCTTCATAAAAGAAGGAGATGGTGATGTAAAGGGGAAGAATTCTATAAAGAACAAGAACATCAAAGGAAAGGAGGTTAAGGATCCTAAAAATTAAGTTGAGGCCTCTTCTTCTAAAGACAAATTTAAAATGGAAAAGGATGATCAAGGGAATAAAGGAACCACTATTGTTCAGAAAAATAAATCCGAATCCAAGCAAGCAAAAGAGAAGGAAAGGGATGTATCAAGCTTTGATATTCCAAAATACAATGTTGTTGATGTGAATCGGATTCTATCACAAATCAAAGTAACAATACCTTATTTGGAAATGATGAGAATAGAGGAACACAAGGAAAATGCATTATCCCTTATTGTTGGTACATTTGCTGTTAGTAATAAGGAAGAGATGAATCTCCCTAGTGAAAGGGGAAAGGAAGGGGTGAAGGATGTTGAACATGAAAGAATTCATATTGAGATGCTTGAAGTATTCATAGACACCACTTTAAATGATAACCCCAACTGTATTGACCCATTTTATGCAACCTTGCAAGTGAATGACAAGTTGATCAGAAATTACATGATACATTCTGGTGCCTCCACCAATATCATGCCTTTGGCAATCATGAAGGATCTTGGGTTGCGTGCCAATTATACATATGGTAAATGTTTTGCTATGGATTCAAGGGAAGGCCCTGTGGTTGGAGTTATGAATGAGGTTCCTTTCAAGTTGGATACTTTTCCTGAGAAGAATTATGCTATGAGTGTAACTGTTGTTGATATTCCTGTCTAGTATGGAATGCTCCTATCAAGGGGGTGGGTAGCAGTAGTTGGGGGAAGTATGGAATATGAAATTTCTTATGCTACCATACCTGTGAATGGTAGGGATGTTATGCTAGTCAGGGAGAAGAGAGCTCAACATATAATTGAGGGTATTTATCCACATGAGGATGTGCATTTTGTTAACATGGATATGGACAACTTTAAAGTTGTTGATGTAGAACCAATGAAGGTCAAGGATGCACAAATAACTGAAGAGATAAAATAGGAGGTCCAATTAGATGGTCTTTGGGCCATGAAATTTGATGGAGCCTACTCAAAAGAAGGATCCAAAGCAGGGGCGATTCTCATGTCACTAGGAAGTAAGTCTTACAGATACTCATTTTCACTTAGATTTGAATGTACAAATAATGTTGCTGAGTATGAGGCTTTACTCCTTAGACTTAAAGTTGTTGTAAATCATGGAATTAAAATGCTCAGAGTCTTAGATGATTATGAATTAGTTGTTTCCAAAATAAGAGAAAAGTATGAGTCTAAAAATAAAAGGTTAAATCAATATAGGAATGCTGTTTGGGACTACATTGAAATGTTTGACGCATTTTCCATTGAGTGGGTAGAAAGGGAAAAAATGTGACAGCAGACTTCCTTGCTAATATTGCCTTGAGACCAGATGATATTACCTACTCTGGTATATCAAAGGTTGAGACTCAAATGAGGCCTTCTATTCCAGATAATATTCAAAGTTTTCAAATATTCAATGACGATAAAGACTTGTTGAAGTTCTTGCATTGTGTGGATGAGTATCACAGTCAAGAAATTGATTTCCATAATTTTGTGGAGAAAGTGGATGGAAAGGATACCATTCTTGGTAAGGAGATTATTCAACTTAGGACCACTAAAATCCCAAAAGGATTGGTAGCCCTAGAGAGAGTCTTTGATAACTCAAAAAAATGTAATGTGAAGTAGGATTCTACACAAGATAAAGACCTTGAGGAAATCAATTTGGGGATAGATGTGCACCCAAGAAAGTGTATATTGGTAAGAAGCTCAACCCTAAGATTAGAGCCATGTTGATTAGTCTACTAAGGAAATATAAACATGTATTTACATGGTCATATGATGACTTGAAGGCTTATAGAGAAGATTTATTCCAACATGAGATTCCTCTAAAGCCAGGTGCAAAACCTTTTAGGCAAAAGCAAAGGCCAATAAATCCTACATTGGCACATAAGATGCAACAAGAGCTCATGAAGCTCAGAGATGGTGGAATCATAAAGCCTATTAGACATTCCACTTGGGTATTAAATTTGGTATTGGTAAGAAAAAAGAATGGAGATATAAGATTATGTGTTGACTTCAAAAATTTGAATATATCTTCATTGAAGGATAACTACCCGTTGCCTAATATGGACGCAATGTTATATAAGGTTACTGGTTGTGAGCCTTTATCTATGATGGATGGGTTTTTTGGCTACGATCAGGTAAAGGTAAAAGATTCTGAGCAATATAAGACTGCTTTTACTACACCATGGGGAACATACATCTATGTTAGAATGCCTTTTGGTCTAACAAATGTGGGAGCTACACTTCAGAGGGAAATGGATGTTGCCTTTTCAGATTTCACTGATTTTTTCATGGCTATATATTAGGATGACCTCACAAAATATTCCAAGAAGGAGGGGGAGCATTGCATGCACCTAGAAAAGATATTCATAAGAGCTTTGGAATATGGTATTTCATTAAACCCTAAGAAATGTACATTTGGGGTTATAGAAGGAAAATTGTTAGGTCATATAGTTTCAAAGGATGGGATAAGAATTGATCCAAAAAGAGTTGCAACAATTGATAGAATCTTAATTCCTAAGTTAGTGAAGGGGATCCAGTCATTCTTCAACCAGATTAATTTTGTTAAAAGATTTGTTACAAACTTTGCTGAAACTATAAAATCCATCTCCAAAATGTTGCGAAAGAAAGAAATAGTTGAATGGGGTGATGAGCCTGTTAAAGCCTTTAATAACATCAAGAAGGTTGTCAAAGAGGCGTCAGTGCTCAAGTCACTTGATTTTACTAAACCTTTCCAATTGTTTTATTTTGCATTGTTCCACACTATTGCTACTATCCTATTACAAAAAAATGATGAAGGGTATGAAGAACCCATTGATTTCTTTAGCAAATCACTTCAAGCAACAAAATTAAAATATGACATCATGGAAAAATAGGCCTATGCCTTGGTGAAGGCAGTGAAGAATTTTAGACCCTATTTGGTGGGTGCTAAGATAATGGCTTATGTACCTAGTGTTGTAGTCAATGATATTTTTACTCAGCAGGAGATTATAGGACAAAGGTGTAGGTTGATCAATAAAATTCAAGAATTCAATATTGACATTCAGATCATTATACTAGTTAGAGGATAGGGTTTAGCCAAGTTGATGGCTGAATCAAACTTGGAAGTCAATTGAATAAATCAACTCAATGAAGGTGTTCACAAAAAGGAGTGCACGATCTAGGAATGCATTTGGTATAAAGATGTTTTACATTATCTGAGATATATGTCTTGCCCTAATCACATGATTGATAATAAGAAAAAGGACCCTAAAGCTACAAGCAATCAAATATACTAGAGAGACAAGGTTCCAATGTTATGTTGAGGTGTGTTGATGAAAAACAGGAAAATAATATTCTTGAAGAAATGCATGTGATGGAGTTTGTGGAGGCCATTACACAACCAAAACAACTGCCCATAAGATCCCGAGATTTGGGTATTGGTGGCCGTCTCTCTTTTCTGATACACATAAAATGGTGAGAAAGTGTTATGCTTGCCAAAAGTTTTCTGGTAAGTTGAAGTTTTCTGGTGCTTTTCCCCTTAGAACACAAAATGTTGAGGCTCCTTTTCAACAATGGGGCATATATTTTATTGGTGAGTTTAATGAAAATTCTAGTGGTGTTCATAGTTGGATATTGGTTTCCATAGACTACTTCACAAAGTGGGTGGAGGAAATTCCAACAAGGAGGGAACTAGTAAAGTTGTCATTAATTTCATTATGGACAATATATTGATCATATTTGGTACCCTTGCAAAGTTAATTATGGACAATGCTATGTGTTTCAAATTTGAACAATTCACTGATTTTTCTAGGATTTATGGAATTGCCATGTCATATTTATCCCCTTATCACCCATAGCGAAATGGACAAGCTGAGTCCAGTAACAAAAGCCTCATGAATATCATGAAGAGAGACATGGAGAAAAATAAAAAGGCTAGGGATTCAAAGTTAAAATTAGCTCTATGGGCTGATAGAACTACCATAAAGAAGGCCACAAAAAGGTCTCCTTATGAACTAGTGTATGGATTAGATGCAAAAATACCAATAAACAACTTATTGTTGGTCTATAAATTCATCCAGGAATATGAAGATATTGATGATAGCATGAGTAATAGGATCAATCAGCTAATAGAATTGGATGAATCAAGAAGAGCAACAAGAGATATTAATTTGAAGAGGTAGTTGCAGGTCAAATACCTTTTTGAAAAGAAGGCTACAAAGAGAAAGTTTGCTGCAGGAGATTTTCTATTAATTTGGAATGAAAGAAGTTAGAACAAGGGAAAACATGGTAAATTTGATGCCCTTTGGATTCGCCCTTATGTTGTTTGGGGTAATCATGGTGAAAGTTCCTATTGTTTTCAAAATATGAATGGTAAAATGTTGGAATTGCTAGTGCACAAATAATTTCTCAAACCCTACTTTTCATAGGTAGGACATATCCATGCACATTTGTATTGTAGTTTCCTGTTATGTCGCTATTGTTTTGAGTTTTGGTGGTTTGCTCTTCTAAAAATAATTGAATTCTCACTCTGCTTTGTCAGGAAGACATCCCCAACTAGAGCCATTGGTGGTACTTGTAAAATCCATGGCCATTTTTTCAAAATTTTGAGTCTCCTAAGGGCTAGGGTTCACTTTTCATGCACTAGGGTTTTGTTTTAGGGTTTAAAATCCCTCAAGCTTTCATTGTTTTCCATAACCCTCCTTAATTCCTAGTTCTATCGTATTCTGTCATTGGCATCTTGCACCTACTTAGCCTTGTCCCTTTAAGTCACAACCTTATGTCATTAGATCGCCGTTTCCCTAGCTGCAACCCTTTCTAATATTTTGTCATTTCCCTAGGCCACGTGCCTAAATTATTTCTCACCCCCCTAAGTCCTTTAACCTAAGGTGGTCACCTTTTAAGTCATGACTTATACGCATGTGTGTATTAACCCTTTAAGTGCATAGGTGGGCCCTTGATCGAATGACAAATGATAAAGTGAAATCGTTGGATGCATCTCAACTGCTCCCCGCACTCCCTGCTCAATTAAAATGATCAATAAAGAAATATTGCGGGGTGAGCAAGCTTCTTCCATGTGGCATGTACGTGGCGTGGGTCCCACAGTCTTAAAGCTTGGTGACAGTGGTGGGAACTTGGATCGACGGTCCCTATTTGGTGACATGGTTGCATCTTGACCATTCCCTGTGCCCCTTGCTCGATTCTAATATTCATTAAAATATTTCAGTGGGGTGAGCGGGCTAGTGACACATGTCTCTAGTGGGACCCAGGTGGGAGGACAGG
Source organism: Sequoia sempervirens (assembly GCA_007258455.2). Taxonomy (NCBI): domain Eukaryota; kingdom Viridiplantae; phylum Streptophyta; class Pinopsida; order Cupressales; family Cupressaceae; genus Sequoia; species Sequoia sempervirens. Next base: position 160,043 of record VDFB02309207.1, read on the forward strand.
TGATGCAATAGGTGCTAAGGTGTAACTAGGTGGTGCTACATGATTGGTTGAATCACATAATTGTTGTGAGTCATGCGGTGCTGATGGTGATCGAGCGACCCAAATTTAAAGTGGTTGAAATTTGACGGTCAGGTTTTTAAAGTTATGGGTAGTGAGCGATAGGCGTTGGATCTTGGCGTGAGTAAGACAAATCGACGGTCACAATTCAAAATGTGATTTCCCAATGATTAGCTGCTCCTATTTGCAGGTATTGACTGTGTAGTAATGGTGCATTCATTTCTCAACTACTAGATCAATTCCAAACAACTTCAGATCGCATTCTTGCACTTCTTCCAAGGCTAAAGTGATTGTTGAGTGGTGCCATTTATTTCTTGAAGTGTTGCGGTGATTATATTCTCTATCATTGTATGTTCTCCTTGATTCTGATCATGGATTTCTTGGGGGTGCCATACCTATTTTCATAACACCATCAATGATAGAGTGTGTTCAAGGTGTCAGGGGAATTCATGTCTGGTTGTTGCATCATTTTGGGGGGAAATTCTCTATGAACTATAGTTTGATCTAGGTGCTTTGGTCCAAAACCCTAGTTTGGTTAAGGTTAGCAATTTCAAATTGAAATTTGAGTTATGCCTGCACTATAAAGGAAAGTTTTTTTCATTTTGTGGATGTTTCATTCTCTTTGAATTTTTTTAAGTCTTTGGTCTTAGTCTATATAGTGTTTTTTTCTTACACCTTGGAAAGAAATGTTGTAATTTTTTCTCTGTAATAACAATAGATGACCCAAATGTTCATTTCATTTTGCTCTTAAATATTGTATCAGTTCTATCATCCTCTCTGATTTTGTACTCAATATCTTTGAATCAATATAATGAAGGATTGTCATTGGTTCTCAATCACATTTTTTGATCTTGAATGTTTGATTTTTTAGTTTCTATTCAAGGAGCAGAGTAATTTATTTCAATTCATATGTTAAGGTAGTGATGATGCAATAAGGATTTCAAAGAAGTTTGATAGTTATGTTCTTTTGTTGGTTTCTTTCTATAAGGCAACAAGTATATAAGAAGCTAGGGTGGGTCTATTGTAGGATTGTTACTTCATTTCTGGACTCTGTGTGGATAAGGCACTAGTCATTCTATGTTCATAAGCCTAAGTCTGAGGTGGATCCAATTTCAATTCAAAAGAAAACCTTTTAATTTCTTGTATTTTCTTTTATGTTTATTTCCATACTACCATAGGATATTGAAGACAAGGGAGAGTTGTGTAGATGATTTATCCCATCGAAGGCTTTCCACCATTGTTGTATGATGATCTGCCTTAATGTATAGGGATACCCACCTTGGCCCTGCAGAGCCTAAAGTGCAGAGGAGAGGCTTTCCAATAAGTTATCTCCGATTCGTTGGCTATTGACCTAGGGTCTTTGAGTATAAGGAGTAGCTAACGTTTAGGATATGCTAGACCATAAACTGGAAACACCAACAAAACCCCTTGGAGAAGTTGCTGATGTGGAATCCTAGCTAAGCCCTCCTAGTTATTGAGAAGATTCTTGAAAAAGTCCATCGTTTCTACCACAATCTCTTTCATATTGTATGCTATGGAGGCATCCCTTTTATTGAATCTTGTGATTCTATTTATCTCCTTATGAATTCTTGTTGTGTTGTGAAAGAACTTGGTATTTCTATCCCCTTCTTTGATCCAAACCTCTCTATATTTTTTCCTCCAAAAGATTTCTTCTTTAGAGAGCACATCTTCATACTCCTTTAACAATTCCTTTTCCTTTATGAATTTCTCACCATCTATCCCATGCTTGAGAACCTCCCCATTCGACCCTTTATTCCTCTCTTCTATTTCAACTTTAACTCCAAAAATATTTCTAAACTGCTGCTTGTTCTAGATTTTCATTTGTTGTTTGATCAACTTTAATTTTTCCATCACATAAAACATATTGGAAGCATAGTATCTAGTTTCTCAACAATTTTTTTGAAGCATAGTATCCTATTAGTCCATGTAAAGTAGCCATTAGATAATTAGACTTCTATCAATGCATTGTCAATTACAGATGCTTCAAAGTCCACTTGAGATTGATACCTTCTTTAACTGCCCACCATTTCTCATAGGTATGGAGGCTAGCATTGAAATCCCCCCCCCCAAAATGAAGTTTTAATTTGGCTCAACATTCAAAAGGTTCTTGATTTCATTCCACAATCCCCTCTTTTTGATGTAAGATGTAGGGCCATAAAAATTAGTCAAAGTAAACTACAAATTGGCATTAAGACTTCTTACCTTACTCACCAACCAATGCTTGTTTCCTGCCACCTCTATGTAGTCACTGTGTGATTTCAAAAAAGTGATTAAGCTACCAAATACTCCATTTGAATCTATTACTTTTGCTTACCAATACTTTAACCTCTTCTTGAACATGTCCACCTCCTCCACCAGTTTTGATTCTCGAATAATGAAGACATCCACTTGCGACTCTTCATGAAATGCTTAACCAGGTGCCTCTTGTTAGGGGTGTTTAAGCCCCTAACATTCCATGAAGTGACCTTCATTTCTCCTCAGGAAGGGTAATGCCCTTCCTTGATCTCAACATCATGTTGATTTTTTAACTTGTCCTTCTACCTCACCATCCAGCAGCCCCTTCTCCTAATTTTTCTTCCTTCCTTTTCTCTTTCCTTTGCCATAGTCCAAAGAATTTCTTGCTTCTTATTTTTGCTTAATCCCTAATTTCTTGGGGCTTTCTAATTTTCTCCCTGAAGGGATAATTTCTTCCACTGTTTGGTTTTCCTCCTCCATGCAAAATTCCCCTTCTTCTAGATCTTCTCCTACATCCAAGCTAGTAAATATCTCATTGTTATCTTCTTCCCATTCACTTTCCATTCCCTCTAGTTCCCCTTCTTGTGAAAGCCCTAATTCTTCCTCTTTGGAAGCTTCCACTTAAATATATCATCCTCTGGTTCCATATCCCTCAATTTTATCAGTTTTAACAATTCATTTCCCACCTCTAAGATTGTATCCAACTCTTCTAACTCTTGTTCTTGATTCTTCTATCCTTGTGATGTTGCTAGGGTTAGGTATCCTCCAACCCTTGCCACTCCTCTTGGACTTGTGTTTTCAATCCCTCTAGCTCAAGCATCCCATTGCTCCTCACCTCATCATTACTAGATCTAGCCTCTTGCCACTCTACCATGGTGTTGACTATAAAATCATTAGAGGTTCCATTACCCCTACCATAATCTACCTCACTGGTGGGAAGGGGGTTTTGGCTACTTTCTAAATTTATGCACTCACTAGAATCCACCATCACCAATCTATTCTTCTTCTCCTAGCCATTAACTGATCTTGTTTCTTAACCATTTGAGACTGAATTATTGGCCAAGCCATTGTTTCCATTGCTTGGCTGCCCTAGCTCCTTTTTCCATGTTGATTCCAAGTTTTATTTGATCTTACTAGATTTGGCGTTTGGTCTTGGAATCCCTTACCATACTACTTTTTGGAACCATCTAGCCTCCTCTGTGATGACATCTAGGCTATTCCACTTGGTGCTATTTTCCTTGACTTCCAAATATATTCTGGCCATAAGTCTTTCTCCCCACTAAAACATTTCTTCATCTAGATCAACAAATGTTCCCAACTCAACTACTAGCAAAGCCAAAATCTCTCTGCTCTAGTACTTTGTAGGTAGATTCACTAGTCTGGCCCAAACAAATTTTTTTTACATATCATGTTTCTTGGGGTCAAAATTTTCTTCCCATTCTTTCAAGTAAAACCCTATGCCATCCATTATGGTGGTTTTCCTTCCATTATGGTTTTCTTTAACTCTTCTGAAGAACATATTATCAAAAGATAATTGTTGGCCAAAAAATGGATACATACCTCTTCACCCTGAATTTCCTACCACTAGTTCTACATTCTATCCCTTGGGAAACCTCTTGCATACCATTTTCTAAAGAAGGATCTTTCTCTTAGAAATCACTTTGACAATTGCAATAATTTGGATGGAATCACCATCGCTTTGCTGGATCTAATAAGTTTAAGTCTCCCTCTAAAATTGGGACTTTTTGACCATTCTGTCATTCCTTATTTCTTTAAGGACCTTGCCAGTGCCATCCACTTTGAAATGCTTCCCTTTTTTCTTTGGTGTTGTCTTGTTGATTCAACCAAATTGAATTAGCTTTGATTGCAAACAGTGGCATTATCTCACCCAAATCTTCAAATTGCGACCAATCCCCCCCTTCATTTTTCTAGCGGTTTAATAGTATGCCAAAAAAAATGGCTTCCTTTTGCCTCAACCATTCATATCTGTTACTTAAAAACCCTTTCTCCAAGTGCCTCTATTGATGATTTGTGAATGACTTGGATTCAAGCCTCCACGACTCACATTTATTTGGTTGGGTGTTCGATTTTTGTCACACTACACAATTCCAACAATTGTGCCCTTTCATGCCATTTCCTTTTCCCCACCTCCAATCTCCATTAGAGCCCAATCAGCCTCTCATGGCATTCCATGATCTTTCACTTTGTTTGCTCTTATGCTCCTCCACTGATTGATATGTGATTGAACCACCCCGCCATGGGTTCTGAGGCACCTGGAGAGGCAGATTTGGCCTCTACATCATCCGCCCACAATCCAACTTTCCTCACCATTTGGATTTTAAAGATGGTATTTTATCCTTAAATAATGTAACACATTATTATTGTATTATTCTTATTATTATATTAATAAATATTAAACTTGGGTAAATATTTAAAATAAGGATTAAGATTAGGGTTATGATTGTAGATACATAAATATTATATTATTATAATATTATTATTTATTTATTATGATATTTATATTTTTACTAATATATTATTGTTAATATGAATATAAGTTAGACTAGCTTAAGAGTTTAGATTAGAATTCAATTAAGGGAGATATTTAATAAATTTTAATATCCACTTATATTTAAGACTAGGATTTAATTAGAATAAGAATTACATTATTATAACAAGAGCTGTAGAGCAGCGAAGTTTCTGCCAAAAAGTGCAAGAATAGTCTTATTTTGATTTGTTGTGTTTGCTATGTTTTAGTAACAATGTTGATATTATGAAAACTTAATAGTAATATTGAAATTTGTTCAATGGTGACATGCAATATTATAAAAAAATTGCATAATGTGTTAGGCAATCTATTGATAGATCTAATCAAGGATACTTATAAACATCATATAATAAATTTACTCAAAATGAGAACAATGGCATGGGTATATTAGGTCACATCATCATTTGTAGCATGCTCATCTAGGATTGCATAAAAGAAAGTCATGCTTTTACATAGGTCTGTATTGGTCTTTGATATTTAGAAAAGTGGAGAGCATCAATGAGAGATGCAATATTTTATGATTTTGTAAAGGCATGCAATATTTTATGATTTCGTAATTTGTTATGAACTTTTTTTGATATGCATTTATAATTTTTGTGAAAATTTAAAAAGATAAAACTCAAATGAATGTGAAATCTATTAGAATTTTAAAGGTTTATAATATTAGAAACCATACAAAACTTAAGATAAGACCTTCTAATAGACAACCAATTTCTTTCTTTCTAATGTTCACTTATGTATCTATATTTCATTGTAGTCATCTTTGTATGACCTAGGTCAAGATAAATTTTGTGTGCTCAATCATCAAACGATTCCATTACCCTAAAAAAAATCTGAGACTACCGTTCACCTAGATCATTGTTAAATTTTTGCCAATATTACAGTTCAAGACATCATGGTGATGAAGACTTGAGTTTGACCAAGAGTCATTGCTTGTTGCTTAATTTTTATAGTTATCAAAAACATAAAATAAATTTTAATTAAAAATATAATGCTATGATCGTCACAATGAAACAAAAATAAACATTAAAATGTTAATTTGAGAAACAAACATATCCATCCTCATAGTTACCAAAAAATACATGCCATCTTCCAAGGCCTGCTTTAATCATAAGTTTGTTCATTTTAAATAGTCAATTATGACATCCACAAAACCAGATACAACATCAAACTGTTCAAATACAAATCTCAAGTACGAAGCCAATGTTGGTGTAATTAATTATTAATTACACTTTGCATAAGTTTACTTAGGTAATTATGTAATTCCTAAGTTTTAGGCTTTATCTTTATCTTATCGAGCTATCTTATTGCTCAAGATAAGATTAGGTTTGCATCTTTGCTTTTATAAAGCAAATTATATCTTGTAATTTATGTATTCTCGAATAATTAATGTTGCACATCTTTTTGCAATGGCTTCTGCTTTTTTGATTTTCTCTTCTGTGGAAGGCTTTTCTGGCTTGCAAATCTGATCATGGGTTTCTAACATGGTATCAGAGCCTTGATTTGCAGCCCCTTCTCAGATTTTTTGAGAAAATCATTGCAGGGTTCGTTCGGGATTCCTCGAGGGTATCATGCCTTAAGATCATTCATGCGGCATTTTGGATCAGAACGGGCCTCACCATTGGATTCAGAGTGCTGGAAAAAGTCAGGATTGACTTTTATTTTGCAGATTTTGGCCATCATTTGCCAGATCTGTGAGGGTTTCAGTCTGGGAGTTTTTTTTGCAAGATCTAGGGGTAGCCAAAATTTTGGAGCACTTTGGGCTCAAACGGACACCTCCATCGCATTCGCAGTGGCCAAAAACCCTAAGAACGCCTGTCATTTCGTCGATTTCTGAGCAATTGGTCGAAGGCAAAAAAAATTTCCCCGAGGGGCCGGCCTCCCGGCCGCTCCAGGCCGCGTTTTGAATTTTTTAAAAAAAAATTAATTTCTGCACCCGCCGCCGGCGCCTCCAGTTCAAAAGGCACCCGTCGCCGGGCGGCCACCGGGCAGCCACCAGGCAGCCACCCGCCAGCTGCTCAGCCGAGCGGCGCTGCCAACCCGCCGCCACCGAGCCGGGCCCTCACCTGCATAGGCCGCGGTCCTATGGGGGACCGGGCGCTATGCGCCCAGCCCCCGGCCGGACCACCCAGCCCCCTCTGCAGAACAGGTGGTCCTATGGAGGACCAAGGGCTCGGCCGAAGCCCTGACTGCAGCCCCTGGTCGTGCACAGGACCAGGGGCCTATTTTTTTTAAGCCCCTGGGCGCCCTGCAGCCCTTATTGGGCATCTTGGAGCACTTTTCACCAAATCGGGCGTATCTTTTGCATACGATCTCCGTTTTTCACAAACGAGATACCGTTGGAAAGCTAATTCCGATGCCAATCTAGTAGTGCTGGTTTTTTTTATCAAATTCTGCTCCAGATTTATTTTCAGGCCTTTGAACTCAGATCTTGTGTTTTTCACTCCGGAGGGCATATCTTTTGACTCGGTGCTCCGTTTTTTGTCATTCTTGCGGCGTTGGAAAGCTGATTCAGTCCTCTAAACAGATCTAAGGTCTATTTTAATTTTATGTGTATGAATTTTCAGTATTCTCTCCTTTTACAATCGTCGAGTTATTGTAATAAACAAACTATGATAAAGTTCCATTCAGGGGGGGTTTCATGCATAATAATCTGATTAGAGTGTTGTTTTTCACTTTGATCCCATATTTCATTTTGTTTTGATGGCAAATCGTATGGGTTATCTGGTCTCTTAGTTTCTTTTGGCCACATTTCTTGTCTTGCTTGACACATGTCAGATTCATTGGTTCACACTTTAGATTGAGAGCCTATGGTTAATGATCCACATTGGATCCATCTCAATTTGAGGGCCATGTTTTTGTGGTTATTGTTCCAGAGTCTTTTTTTTGGTACTCCTTCCCATGGAAGAGTTTCAGTCACAGTTTGGCATCGGCATCGAGATACATGGTTTCCAGATTATGTCATCATCTCATCTCCTATTGCTTCACAGTTTGGGTTGTTCCCGTTTGGGTTTTGAGTGTTAGTGGCATCGGGTCTTATTTTATCATGATTCCTTGAGTCAATCGGTGACTCTCATCCGGTTTGATGGTATCTGAGAAGAATATTTCCTTGCCTATATCAAGTTCCAGTGTTACTCCACAGTGTTCTTCCAGTGCTTCTGCAGCATGTCATCACATTGTAGGGGGGTTTTGTCCCACTGGGTTTTTCCTTCTCTACCTCATCATTGCATTTGTACTTGGGTACCTGATCAGGCCTTGTTGCCGGGACCCATTCATGCTTTCTTGCATTCATCTTAGTTTTAGGTGCATGCTTTATTTTGCTTCTCCCTAAGTTGCACTTATGGGGGGGTGTTGGTGTAATTAATTATTAATTACACTTTGCATAAGTTTACTTAGGTAATTATGTAATTCCTAAGTTTTAGGCTTTATCTTTATCTTATCGAGCTATCTTATTGCTCAAGATAAGATTAGGTTTGCATCTTTGCTTTTATAAAGCAAATTATATCTTGTAATTTATGTATTCTCGAATAATTAATGTTGCACATCTTTTTGCAATGGCTTCTGCTTTTTTGATTTTCTCTTATGTGGAAGGCTTTTCGGCTTGCAAATCTGATCATGGGTTTCTGGGTTTTTCCTTCTCTACCTCATCATTGCATTTGTACTTGGGTACCTGATCAGGCCTTGTTGCCGGGACCCATTCATGCTTTCTTGCATTCATCTTAGTTTTAGGTGCATGCTTTATTTTGCTTCTCCCTAAGTTGCACTTATGGGGGGGTGTTGGTGTAATTAATTATTAATTACACTTTGCATAAGTTTACTTAGGTAATTATGTAATTCCTAAGTTTTAGGCTTTATCTTTATCTTATCGAGCTATCTTATTGCTCAAGATAAGATTAGGTTTGCATCTTTGCTTTTATAAAGCAAATTATATCTTGTAATTTATGTATTCTCGAATAATTAATGTTGCACATCTTTTTGCAATGGCTTCTGCTTTTTTGATTTTCTCTTATGTGGAAGGCTTTTCTGGCTTGCAAATCTGATCATGGGTTTCTGGGTTTTTCCTTCTCTACCTCATCATTGCATTGTACTTGGGTACCTGATCAGGCCTTGTTGCCGGGACCCATTCATGCTTTCTTGCATTCATCTTAGTTTTAGGTGCATGCTTTATTTTGCTTCTCCCTAAGTTGCACTTATGGGGGGGTGTTGGTGTAATTAATTATTAATTACACTTTGCATAAGTTTACTTAGGTAATTATGTAATTCCTAAGTTTTAGGCTTTATCTTTATCTTATCGAGCTATCTTATTGCTCAAGATAAGATTAGGTTTGCATCTTTGCTTTTATAAAGCAAATTATATCTTGTAATTTATGTATTCTCGAATAATTAATGTTGCACATCTTTTTGCAATGGCTTCTGCTTTTTTGATTTTCTCTTCTGTGGAAGGCTTTTCTGGCTTGCAAATCTGATCATGGGTTTCTAACAGCCATTTGCAAGGTTAAAAAGAGGGTTCCAGCTAGAATCACTTCTATACCTTTTAGACAACTTCAAAAAAATTACTCATTCAAACCTTGAAGAAATCAAAGAGAAGCGATGAAAAAGGAAGTGCACTAAAAAAATTAAGATAAATTTATGAAATTAAGCCAACAGAGACTACTATATTTGTAGAATATTGAATAAAGTGTAACATAATTTTAGAATTGGAGTTACTTTTGCATACGTAAAGTAAACCTATCTATCTAACGTGCACAAACATTCATTCAAGTTTATAGGAATCAAGTTCCCTTGGTATAAGATCACATAATCATATGTATTATTTTTCCCATCATTGCTGCATTAAACCACATAAAACAAAAAATGAGTGCAATTGCAGAGCAGGAATAAGTCCAAATGAGAATAGTGAGAAAAGGAGGGCATAATAAAATAGTGTCACAAATTACAAGGAATTCATTCTTGGCTTATGTTATGATCGATCACAAAGTGTGTCCCAAAACATTGATTAAGCAAACGCACTTTCAAGCCCCATTGACCAACTTTGATCACTACTAAATGGTAGTACAATTTATTGCTTTCTAGAAGAAATAATTTATGAGAAATGTAGACAAGAATCTAAGAAGGACCACTGATGAAAGAAAATTACAGAACAACAATACTAGAAATCTCAAGTAATTCTCAATTGATAATGACAATTTGATTCCTCATGATAATATTACCTTATTTTTATTGGAAAAAATCTATTGCTAAATGTTGAACTATTTGATGTTTAAGAATAGTTTTTGAAAGCTAATGATTTTCATGGAATCAAGATTCAAGGAGATAAACCTCATTTTAGACTAAGGGGGTTGATGACAGGCAAGAAGTGGAATTACTTATAGAAGGTAAATTAAGAAATATCAAACAAATAAGTCGGTGCCTCTTGAGGCAAAAGAAAATTGTCAATTATATTGGCTTTATAGGAAGAGACCACCCATCCTATTCTTCTAGTAATACAAACTATTTTTTTAAAGAACAAGTAGTAAAAATAACACTTCCAATCAACCCCATTTCAGCCTAGGGGAGTTGATGACAGGAAAGAAGTGGAATTGCTTATAGAAGGTAAATCAAGAAATATCAAACAAAAATTGAGTTGGTTCCTCTTGATGCAAAAGAACATTGTCAATTATATTGGATTTATAGGAAGAGACCTCCCATCCCGTTCTTATACTAATAAAAAATGCACTAAAATTAGCACTTCCAATCAAATACACAATACCAAAAGAACACAATTTGTAAAAAGTGAGCTTATTTCGATAGTAGTTTTGCTGATAGGGCATTTTTTGATAAGCCTTTTTTTAGTTATCAACAAGTTGGGAGATTTGAGAATCGAGGAAATTGTTCAAAAACGTAATGTTCTTCTGATGGTAACTTTGTGCTGATAAGGCATTAATTGAATCTTTTGGGAACCGAGGAAGTGCTTCTAAAAGATGAGGTTCTTGCGATGAGAGTTTTGCTGATAAGGCGTTAGTTGCAACTCTTCTTGAAATGAATTAGGCCCTGTTATTAGTACGTCAAAGAATTAATTCCTAAAATTAATGACTTGATTGTGCCATAATATTTTAACCTTAAAAATAACTCTAATTTTAACCCTAACCCTAACCCTAACCCTAACCCTAACCATAAGCCTGACTATAATTCAAACCCTAACTGTAAGCCTGACTATAATTCATACCCTAATTGAACTCTCACCCTATCTCTAATTTGAACCGTAAACCTAACTATAACTTTAATTCTTAACCTAATTCTAATAGTAACCCACCTTAATTTTAACTCTAATTCTAATAGGAATCCTAATCCTTACTCTTACCCTAACACAATTCTAATCATAACCTTGATTGTACTCTGACTATAACCTTATTTTTAAGTCTAGCAATAATCCTAATTCTAACCCTTACCTTAATCCTAATTCTAACTATGATTTTAACCCTAACCCTAACCCTAACCCTAACTCTATCCCTATCCCTAACCCTAACCCTAACCCTAACTATAATTCTAATGCTTACCCTAACTCTAATTCTTACCCTAATTCTAATAGTAACCTAATTAAAAGAATTTTGAACATTTTGAAATCTATGTATTTTTTTTATGTTTTTTTAACTCATGCTTTTAATTTTAAAATTGATTTTAACTATGATTTAACCCTAACATTATGTTTTCTTTTCTAAGTTTATTAATGTTTTCTACCACTTACTTGACTAATATAGTAGTTTAAAAAAAATAGTTTACATACCCATTTTTTATTTAAGAAAAAATGATGCCCATTTTAACAACTTGTCCCTTCTAATAGTTGAATATGTTATTTGTTTATCCTATTTGTGTTACTTATGAATATATATTATTTGTTTATTTTTTGGGTGTTTTAAAATTTTAAAATATATTAGATGATATAATTTGACTTGTTATATTTTTATATAGTTTTCTATATAATATAATATTTTTATTTATAATAATTTATCATCTTATTACAATATTTTGTTATAGAAATATTTATTAATTTAGAATATTTTAAAATATAAATATAAAAGATATTTTTAGAATTTTTATCTTAAAATATTTATAGAAATCAATTTAGGTTAAGATATTGAAAATCTTCTCATCATAAACATAAAGTTCAATCTGAGTCACTTGGTGATTTTGTTGTACCAACTGCAATCTACTAAAAATGGTTAGAATTGCGATTCTATTTTTTATTCAAAAGTGCATTGTTAAAACCGTTTTCCTCTTGGTGGCTACCACTCAACATTAGCATTGTTATAGTGTTTCATTTATACTTAAAATAAATTTGTAGCTATTAATTTTCATGATATTTTTACTTTTCAAATTTGTTGCTTCAAATAACTAAATTAATTTACGTGTTTGTTTTGGGAATCTGTATAATTACATTTTTATTTATTCTTATGAAAATTTTAAATATTAGTTTTAATTTTTTTATAAAAGCATTTGTTAATGACCATTCTTGAAATTGTTTTAAAAATTCTTCAAAAATCAACTCTTGTCAAATGTAAATTAAATTTATAATATTCTAACATTCTAAGAGAAATATCCTATGCTATATTTAAATAAATTTACATACTACTATAGGAATCTATTGTTGAACCCAAAAACTTTAGGTTATAACTGCATGAATCTATTGCTTAACCCAATAAAATTCAACAAAAAATGAATCATAATGAGTTCTTTTTGTATATTGTATTTTAATTGGTACACTAAAAGGAATCTAGATTTATGTGAATACTTAAATAGCATATGTATGTCTAAAGAATACTTTTTTCATCCTATACATATATTTTTGTCGATTAACCTAAGTGAACATATTTCCTTGTGATATAATAATGACCCTTCAAGATAATTTAATTGATATCTTTATAAATTTTATTTTCAGTTATTAATTTATTATAATTTTATCACGTCCTAAGAATTGATATCTAAATTTAATTGATATCTAAGTTATAAATTTTATTTTCAATTATTAATAATTTATAATTTTAATCTAAAATTTAGAAAAAATAAATAAATATAGATAATTATACTAATTTATATTTATTTAAAAAAAAATATTCATAAAACCAAATATAATAACTATAAATAAGTTTAATAAGATATAACCTACAACATAAAAAATTAATAGTAAAAAATGGAAAACAAAAGCTCAAAAATTATAAAATCATATTACCAAAGAAAATAATTAAATTTTTGTATATATATTAAAAAATTTTGTTATAAAAAAACATAAACACCAAAGAAAAAGAATAAAATATAAGAAGCTTGGAAAATAAATAGTCCAAAAGAAATGGAAGGAGAAGAAAATAATAACAGGGAAGGAGAAGAAAATAATAACAGGTATGGAAAAAAAAGTTGTTTTGTTTTTGACTTGATTTTATTTTATTTCTTGTATTGATTCAATAAAAAATAATTATAATGTTTAGGTTGTTGAAATTTTTATATTGTTTATGTAAATATGTATTTATAAATGATTTGTTTGAGTATTTTTAATTCATGAAATTAATTAGAACAAGTTTTTTTTTTGAAAAAGAATATACCATTTAATCTAAAAGTTTGTTCTAATGTACTTTATAATCATAAAATTTGATCTATTTTTTTAAATTATTTAAAAAATAATTTTGTAACTATATATATATATATATATAACAATTCTTAAATAATATAAAATTATTTTAAGTAAATGAAATCTTATTTACTTATTTATATTTTCATATTTAAGTAAATAAATAAATTTTGTTAAATAAAAAATTCTAATTATATAAAATAGTTTTTAGTAAAATAAAATAATTTTTAGATAAATAAAATAATTTGAATTTATTAATTTTATTTTATTTCTTGAAATATCTATATTAAATTTATTATATAGAATATATAGATGTCTTGAGCCTTATATATCTCTCAATAATGTACTAAAAATAAATATTTTTTTCTATTTTATCTAAAAAGGTTGGAGAAGAAAATTGAGGAATTAAAGAAGGAAGAACTCGATAGACTTGGAATTATGTGGTGTAGCTTAAATTTTCAATCCTCAATAATGCCTCTTTCATTAGTTATACAAGAAATTTTATCTCAAGATCCTTCAAACAATTTGAATGGTCTCCTCCATCTTGCAACATGTATTTGGGTGAGGATTCATATTCACTAAATAAAGTGATTCAATTCAAACGAGTGGTGCCTTGCTTGCTTGATTTCTTGATAGAGGGAGCCTATTCAAAAAATCACCTATATTGGGCATGTTGGGCAATAGAGAGAATTGCATTGCAAGATTTAAAGCAAGTCCTCACTCATCATAAATCTCTTCCTTCACTTTTGCAACTCATTTCCTCCCCACTAGATGAGTTACAACAACAAGCACTATAGACATTGAGTACTCTTGCTCTTCAACATCCCTATAGTATAGTAAAGACTTTGTATTAGGAAATGGAGAGGTCATTAATACTATAATTCATAATCTCCCTCAATTCTCCTCCCCAACCATAACAACTGCTTTATCTTTGATATGTAACTTGTTCATTCATGACCCACATCCTCCACTTCAACACTTAAACCCCTTGCTTCCCCACTTACTCTGGCTTCTTAACCTTGACAAAGATGAACACATATTGGAAAAATCTTGCTTTATTGTTCTGAATATTTGTGATGGTGGAGAAGTTGTCACAAGAATTTGTAAAAATATTTTGGAGCTTTTGAGTCATCATCCATCTCCATATGTTATCCACCATGCTGGGAGAGGAATTGCCACCATTGTGGGTAGAGATAATAATGATTTAAAGAATGTTATCATTAGTCTTGTGTTTCCAAAGTTAGAAGAGCTTATACATCTCATGGGTTGTGGTCAACACATTGATTATTTACATGGGGGACCTAGTAGCCATAGACAACAAATAACACCACCCTCAATCCCCTCCACCGAAAATAAACAAGTAGAAATTATTCAACCCATGGGTTATGGTCAACACATTAGTTGTTCAAGTGGAAGCTCAAGTAGCCAAGAGCAAAAACCAACATTACCATCAGCTGTATCCACCAAGGAAAAACAAGCTAAGATTCGAAAGACTATCCTCATAGAGACTTGTTTCATACTTCAACATATTATCTCTTCTCATAATAATTTTTTAGTAGAGAGTTTCAAGATAATTTCCAAAATGACATCAAGTGGAAACACTAAGGATATCCAAGAAATTATCCAAGAAATTATTGATGCAAACCTTATTGAGCAGCTTTTGTTTTTGTTTGAAGATGCTCAAATCTATATAAAAAAAGAAATAGCTAATATTATTTCCAATATAAAAATCCATGGGAGTGATCAACAAATTATATATTATCTAATTAAACAAGATCACATGAAATCCCTATCAAATCTTGCTGCACATTCTGACACAGGACTTGCATTACTTGGTTTCCAAATTAATGATAATTTGAACTATTTTTTTAATTGGAAACCATAAAACACCATTATCACAATGCATGAAAATGGGAATATATATGATCAATCTAGAGGTATAATGTTGAAATTTTGTTTCATATAATTACTATTACTTTTAGCTTAACATTATATATTTATTTAATTTTTTATTTATTCTTTTCTTTCTTATTATTGTACATTTTTCTATGAAACAATACATTTAACTTGGCAATTAAAATAAGGAAAATACTTGATGTAAAGATAAAATTGTGACTATGAGATGAAGATGAGATTTTATTCTTTTGATGAATGTGGTTTGTAGGATTTATAGACCTTTTTTGAGAGATTGTTCTCATGAGTAAGTTCTAATGAATTTATTTAAACAAGAAGATAATATATTATGAGCATTTAATTTTAGAGTAGTTTTATTAATCTATAATTATTATTATGTGTTTTCTTGATATCAAATATACGCTTCTCTTGCATCCTTGGATGATCTAAATAATCAAAATGATTAAGAGAGATATTAGATTTTGGAGGGTTTCTCTTTTGGTAATTAACACATTTTACTTGCATTATATTTTTTGTGACTAATGGAGTAAATTATAGCTTACCATTGCATCTAAAGAATCTAGAAAAGTCAAAATTTCTTTTTATTCCACCCAAATCTAAAATGTTTTTATTTGGGAGGTGTCCATATTTTTTTATAGATAATTATTTAGAGTATTTTGGGACAAATATAACACCACCATTGCATCTAGAAGCTCTAAATCTAGATATTAATTTTATTTCATCAAAATTTTGGCACTTGACCTGTGAAACTAAGATATATAACAATATGTGGCAAATTTTTGGAAAAAATATATCGAGATCATCTAGTTGCAAGACAAGTATCTTTTTATAGATATTAAGGTTTCATTATTTGTAAATTTGTTTTGGTTTGATAGTGTGTTATTATTTGAGTGCATGTATTGGATGCTTATTCCACTTTATTATCCATTATTCATATATTTTAAATAAGTTTTGGGTGCCTTGTAAGGTGCATGCCTATAATACAAGTTGTGTCCTATACCTTGTCAACCCTTTTAAGGATAAAAATCTTTAGGTAGTCCATGAACCTCCTCTCCCTATCTTATCCGCCATAACTACAAAAGTATAAGTTAGAAGAATTAGGCTAAAATTACTTAGAGTATTCTAGAATATAAAAAAAATCTCACTAAATATAGGTCTTTGTGGTTGTGCATATTTGTATCCTAAGATTGCAAGATCAATAGAAAAACTCAAATTGATGAAAAGGAAATGAAGTCTACATGGATTACTTGAAAAGTAGGAGCTTTGTGGATACACACACTTGCATACATATATAGATATATACATATACATATACATATACATATACATATATATATATATATATATATATGTATGTATGTATGTATGTATGTATGTATGTATACATATACATATACATATACATATACATATACATATATGTGTGTATATAATGAAATATTTTCTCCTACTTGATGTGTCTAATGTGGGAGTTTTTATCGTCATAGATTTCCAAATTTATAATGCACTCAATTATTTATTGAACATGGAGCAGATTTTTTTGGGTGTTTCATTTGTGATGAGAAGTGGCGAGCACATAATGAGCAATGTGTTTACTAATTTAGGTCATGGTTGAGTTGTAGCTTTTACATCTTTTTTGTGTGGTAGAGGCAAATTACCAAAGAGCCGAGGACATTTTTTGGGTTTTTGGATTAGAGATAGTGGGGATTGTAAAGAGAGAAATATTGTAGGGAAAAAGTGTTGTTTACAAGTTTTATTTGTAAAAAAATAATTAAAATCTAAATGAAGAGAGGAGTAGGGGGTTAGTCATAGCCCGTTATCAATCATTTGTAAACTTAGATGAGTACATAAAAGTTAAGAAATAAAATCTCTTGAGTCAAAAGAAGCACAAACTTAGGGGAATTTAATCATTGAATTATCTTTCAACTCCATAGATAAGACAACTTAAAGGATGAAGTGTCACAAAATATTAGACAAAGAGATGATATGTTTGGAGAGAAGAAAAAGAATGTTATTGTAGTAGCAGTGAAGTTGGATGTTTGTGTTGATGCTTAAGTTCAACTTCCATTAAAGGAGTTCTTGTTGATGTAGTAATTCCATAGAAGACATGGATGGAATTCCCTTTACTATTAATGTAAAAGGGGGAGAGTTATAGAAAGAGGGAGAGTTACAATAAGAGAGAGTTATAATAAAAGGAGAATGATGCCATTGATGTCAAAAAGATGATCCAAATAAGTTATAGATAGTTATAAATGATCTAGTCTCCATTAGAGCCCAATCGGCCGCTCATGGCTTTCCATGATCTTTTGCTCTGTTTGCTCCTATGCTCCTCTGCTGACTAATATGTGATTGAACCACCCCATCATGGGTTCTTAGCAAGGTTTTGAGATGCCTGGAGAGGTAGATTTTCCTCTGCATCATCCGCCCACATTCGACTCTCCTCACCATTTAGATTTCAAAGATGATATTTTATCTTTAAATAATGTAACAAATTATTATTGTATTATTCTTATTATTATATTAATAAGTATTAAATTTGGGTAGATTTAATAAGGATTAAGATTAGGGTTATGATTGTAGATACATAAGTATTATATTATTATATATTTATTATGATATTTATAATTTTATTAATATATTATTGTTAATATGAATATAAATTAGACTAGCTTAAGAGTTTGGATTAGGGTTCAATTAAGGTCCAGGTATTTAATAAAGTTTAATATCCACTTATATTTAAGACTAGGATTTAATTAGAATAAGTATTACATTATTATAATAATTTAATATTATTATATATCTATTATCATATTTTATATTTATATTTATATATTATTGTTAATATTAATATCAATTATATTAAGATTAAAATTATTATATATATAGATTGTAGGAAACACACCCCCTACTCCCTTATAAACTTTTTCACATGACCGGTGACGCTGGCGAGACACGCCCTCTGAAATCTTAGAATCGGTAGCTGCCCCCTAAACTTTTTTTCACGTGATCAATGATGCTGGTATGACATGCCCTTTGATAGCAGCCCCCTAAACTTTTTCCACGTGTTTGGTAATGCTAGCGCGACATCTTCTTCGAAATCTCAAAATTGGGTAACTGCACCTTAAACTTTTTTCACATGATCACCCCCCTATAAACTTATTCACGTGACCGGTGATGCTAATGACACACGCCCTCCAAAATCTCAGAATCAGGTCGCTGCCCCCTAAATTTTTTTCATGTGATCGATGACGCTGGCACAACATGCCCTCCAATAGCTGCGCCCTAAACTTTTTTCACGTGTTCGGTAACGCTAGTGCGACACGTCCTCCGAAATCTTAAAATTGGGTAACTGCCCCCTAAACTTTTTTCACGTGATCGGTGATGTTGGCGCGACACGCCCTCCGAAATCTCAGAATCAGGTAGCTACCCCCTAAACTTATTTCACTGACCGGTGACATTGGTGCGACATGCTCTCCAAAATCACGGGGATGGTGGGAGACTAGACCCACTGCCAAAAAATGCCTTAACCAATCGAACTAGACCCACTGCCCCGATTAAAATTATTTTATTATTCTATTATTATTTTTATATTATTCTAATTATTATAATATTTCACTATTCTTTTTCTAAACATCTCTTGACCTAAATATTTAAACTAATTAAAAACACCACACAATTGACAGGAACCTACAATGCGTCTCGTTTTATTACGAAATATACCTAATCGAAACTTACTCCCTAACTTTATTAAAGATTGCCATTCAAAGCTTTAAAAATCCCGTAAATTTGTTTCGACGCTTAAAAAAATCCCACGGATTCGTTTGCTAGGCGCAGAAGCAAATAAGAATTTACGCAAGAAAGTAATGTTGTGGAACAGGTAAAACATTTAGTCTGTATTCAGTTATTTATTAGTTAAAACTCTCAATTTGTTTGCCACCATGAATTTAATATTGTTCGGAAGCGAGCATGCGGTGGACATGTGATTGGGAATGAGAGAATGATGCGGCGAAATCGTGGGTGACGAAGCATGAGTGATATAGTTGTAATTTGGACACTACCCAGTTATCAACTGTTTCTCTGCTCATTCCTTCACAAGCACTGAAACTTTCCATTCAAGATTTACTTTCACACTTCATCATAATTACAAAATTTGGTTGAAATGGAAATATCAAACCGAACAATCATTTCATTTCCTTTGACTGATCCTCCATTTTAGTTGGTTGATGGAGAATTCAAAGCTGCCATCTCTCTGTTGGTGTAGCTTTTTTCTCATTTAAGCTTTGTTTATTCATCTTATAAGAGGCAATAGCAAGTTGGGTGTGTGTAGATTTCTGTTTAGAATGGTGACTATGGACTCGGAGAAGAAATCAAGTGTTTCCAATGTGGGAGCATGGGCTATGAATATCATAAGCTCTGTGGGGATTATAATGGCCAATAAGGAGGTCATGTCTCAGGCAGGATACGACTTCAGATTTGGTAAGGCACTCCTTTATAATTTCAGTTTTGTTTTAATCCAGAATTGTGATCAAAATTACTTCCTGCTGGCCTTGATTGTCTTGGGTTTAAAATTAATCCTTAGGTCTTTGGTGGGGTTTGTTTAGATTTTGAATTCTAAGCGAAAAAAATCCAGTCAAATCAAACATATGGTGTTTTTAGCCTATAAGATCAGATACAAAAGCTTTGTGGAAGGTTTGTGTTTTTCATGTTTGCATCTCTAGGGGAACAGATAAAATGGTTTAAGATGAAGCAATGAGTGGTTTTCTACAAGGGTTATAAGTTTTCACGTTTATCCTTGTAATTGGCTGTTACAGCAACCACCTTGACTGCATTCCATTTCTCTGTGACTGCAATTGTGGGGTTTATATCCAATGCAACTGGATATTCAACCTCAAAGCATGTGCCGTTGTGGGATCTTCTTTGGTTCTCTGTTGTAGCCAATATGTCCATCGTGGGAATGAACTTGAGCCTCATGTTGAATTCAGTTGGGTTTTATCAGGTCTGTTTTCTAACCTTGTTTTTCCAATTCTCCTCTTATAGCCTGTTTTTATTTCCTGTCAGATTCAGATGACTTTCTATCTTTTCTAGCTCTGGTTGTAATTTTTCTGTGGCTCCTTTTATTTTCCTTGTGCAGATTTCAAAATTGAGCATGATTCCTGTGGTTTGTGTGATGGAGTGGATTATTCACAACAAGCAATACAACAAGGAAGTCAAGGCTGCAGTGGCTGTAGTAGTGCTTGGAGTGGGCGTCTGTACTGTTACTGATGTGAATGTGAATCTTAAAGGGTTTGTGTGTGCCGCGGTTGCTGTCTTCTGCACTTCGTTGCAGCAAATTGTAAGATTTATTTTGCATTTCAGTATCAGACTTGCCTGTTTGAATGAATAATATGTCCATAGAAGGAATATCAGTTAGAATGACACATTTAGAATGAAGTGCTTCAAATGAGATTACATTCCTGCTGTCAGAGGAATCTGTGATGACTTTGCCCTAGATCCGACCCAAAACACAATTCATTGGAGAACTGCACAAAGTATTTTTCAGAAATCAGTTTCTTCTATTTAAGGCTGGAGATGCCTGCCCTTTGGAAGGGCACTTGGACATGGGTACGCATCTCAGATACAGGGAGATCTGCAGGGGATATCTTCAACAGGAAAGGGGCATCCTCTGATGTATCCCGGTGTCTTGGTGAAGTTATCCCGGTACAGAAATAAATGAAAAAGTCAGACAACAAAACGTAAAAGAAATACCCTAATCCCTAAAAGGTCAAAAGGCCCCACACAAGCCATTTATCACTCATTAAGCATAAAAATTTGCAGGAAACCATGTAGAAAGAAGAATCCTTTTTTTAAACTGAGATGACTATGCTTTCTTCTAAATAATTGAAAACCTATGAAACATATCTGCTGCTGGCTGCACAGATAGCTAGAACTCATCTTTAATGTTGTAACAATTTTAGTTTGATTTTGGATGTTCTTGCATGCCAACTGATGGGTAGCTAATACATGAGGTTGGATTTCAGGTATTAAGATTGTTTTCAAACTGTCTTATACTATAAACTTGTTGTGGAGCTGCAATTAATCTTAGGGAAATGGTTTGATCTTGGAAAAAATGCAATCTAAGCTTTGAAGACAACCCTATATCATATGAAAGGACCAATCCATTACTTAAACTTTCTTGAGTGAGATATGCATATAAACTATTATTTATTCTGAGTTTTGTTGCTGATATTGATGTTTCATCTCATGACCAATTATCCTTCATTTGTTGCCAGTTTTCTTTGTAGACCTACTTTATTCAGTCCTCTTGCATTGTCATTTCTGCAAGCCAACAAAGGGAAGAACTTCTATTAATTGGCTTCATTTGATTTTCCTAAAAGCTTCTTCTTGCTAAGGTCTATGCGCATATTGTGCAGGTTTCTTCTTGTATTCCAGGCTTGAGAAAATAGTTGAAACTAACGGCCCTGTTTTACCCATTTCAACAAAAGCTTGAACTTATATGAATTGCTTGTTTATTATTCCAGTAATTTTTAATGTCATTATATGAGTATTTACCCTCACAAACCCTCCCACTCTTCATCTTCTGGAAATATGCATTATTTTTTATCAATAATAGGCATAGATCTGTATCTTATTTTGTCTTTCCCATCTTCATCTTAAGTCTGCTAAAAAAGAAAATATATCAATATGTTATAGATAGAAGTTGGAAATAATAGAATATATCACCATTAGCGAAGAGGCAGGAGGCAACTTATTAGTTATCTATCCTGCCAAATTAGGTGATCTCTGCTTGAAGAATATGTTGGCTCAAGCTAGAAAAGAAAAACAAATAAATATAACTTTTCCTTCTAATCAAATCTAGCTTTATAAATAGTGATAATCTGTACTGAAAGAAATTGATGAAACTGGGATAAAACTAGTTTTTCTTATTCTTCTTAAATAATAAGATTTGGATATCTGAGAGTTGGTTAGTTCCATTTATATGGATCATATGTATTATGGATCAATATGAATGGCTACCTCCTTTTACCCTGAACAGAAAGTATATGCTATTTGTCTCCCCAATTTAGTTACAAATCCTGCTTGGCTTATAATATTTCTAAACTCGTTTGATGAGTGTATTTGATTCTGTGGGTACCCATTCAGTAAAATCATTTCTTATGAATTTACTCTATAGCACATTTTAATATGATTTAATTTAATTACTACCTAGTGAGAATCTGTATATTTGTCATGTCTACTTTTCTTGGATGCTCTCTTACTCTGTTTTAAGTTTTTCCTGCTTCTGTGTATTACTAAATCATTATATTGTTCCTGCAGACTATTGGCTCTCTTCAAAAAAAGCATAACGTTGGTTCTTTTGAGCTTCTAAGCAAGACTGCTCCCATCCAGGCTGCTTCTCTTCTAGTTCTGGGCCCTTTTGTTGACTATTTTCTAAATGGTCGTGACTTGTTGAGATACCAATTTTCAGCTGGTGCTATTGTGAGTATACCATACTGGTTATCAACCAATGCAAATGATTCAATATAGTATTATAATTTGGCAAGTTTCTCTTGGAATATTTAAATTAATTACATGAAGTTGAAATTTGTGCAGTTCTTTATATCCCTTTCCTGTACTCTAGCTGTTTTCTGCAATCTCAGTCAATACCTCTGCATTGGACGCTTCTCAGCAGTTTCATTTCAGGTTTTGGGCCACATGAAAACTGTTTGCGTTCTTATATTGGGTTGGATCCTTTTCGATTCAGTATTGACGGCCAAGAATATAATGGGAATGTTCATGGCTGTCCTTGGGATGATTATGTACAGCTTGGCAGTTGAGAAACAAGCTACTGCAAAGAATTCATCCTTAATGTATGTGAAGGAAACAGCCCTTCAAGAGGAGGATGTCAGTCTCCTTAAAAGTGGATTTGAGAAACAGAGTACAAAAGACATTGAATTTGGTAGGGAAACAAATTAAAGGTTTTTACGGATAGCGAGATGTATTTATTGATATCAGTAGTCAAGTCAGCCCAGAGTCTTCACAAAGAAGAATCAATGGCAGGCTTAGGTTCCTTAATTTTCTACCTTTACAAAGGTCTTTTTAATTGCCTCTTAGTAAAAGAATAATCTTCATGGCTAAAGAATGTGAATGCTCTTCTTATTTTAGGAAGAAGGGTAACTGGTCCATTTTTTTATGAAAAGCTTATGTGAAATGGATGAAATAGAAGTCTCCCACAGGTATTATTCATCAATATTTCCAACTCTATTTGAATCCAACCCTCTTGGATTTATTGAACAAGGATTCATATCCATATGACTGTTGGATTTTTTTTCTATCAGAGAAAATACAGAGCTCCCACCTTAATCTGTTCAACAAATTTTTTCCCATTTTACTCAAATATAAACTGCATAACCAATATTTGTAGCAAATGTTATCTTTTAATTTAAATCTGTCATACTCTCTTCTTTGATGCATAGAGAGCAACGATTTTTGTTTGTGCTTTACTAATGTATCATTTAAATTTTTTCATTATACTTGTACTTACATTTAAACTAACCCAACTCTATGGGTTCTTTGTGACCGACTATGATTTCAGACTTGTTGACATGGAGAATGATAAACTCTAAAATAATCAACGGCAGTAGATAAAGATACAAATGAATGAAAACAAAGAATATCAAAGGTTTAAAAATGGTCTGAGAGCCCGTGAAGCTCTCTCACCCCACACAAACCCTGTTGGGTTTTGGAGGGACTTTGTGCTTTTAACATTGGATCACAATTAATATGAAGGGGATCAAAATATTCTTTTATACAACTTGGAGTATTTGTAAGTAAAGGCTTCAGATTCATGCTAGTAGTGATGCCGTAAGATTAAACTACCTATCGTTTGTGAGAAATATAAAAGCACAACAAACCTTAAAACAAGACAAACTATTTGTGTGATCCTGTAGCACCAAATATCAATGGTTGAACACAACAATGGATCTTGTTGGGATCTCTCTTGCCAGATTTGAAAAAAACGGTAAGGAGAGAAGTTTTGTATTTTCAATCCCTTCCATTGAAGAACATGCTTGTCTAAATTAATATTTGACAAAAAAATCTAGAAGAACTAGAAATTTAGAAGCACAACTAACTTTTAAATAGGACAAATTAATTTTTTGTGGTCCCCTTTATATGCCATGTGTCATAATTTGGAGCATATAATTTTATGAGAAAGTTGTGGAGTATTTTTCACTTAATCATGTTGCAAGTTCTAACTCTTCAAAGAAGGTGAGTTTTGTATTTTGAGTCCCTTCCAATGAAGAGCATGTTTGTCTCATTGATTAAGATGACTTGAAATTCGTTTGGTGAATAGCAACCAACCTTTTCACTTACAATGGAATTTAAAATAGATTAGTTGAAGGTCCTTTGTGATCTCTCACACAACAAGTTTTGGATTAAAAAATGCTTCCCATGAACAAGAAACTGAATGGCATATAAGCTAATGAATGAAGATTGGTTTTGGATTAAAAAAACGCCTCTCCTGAACAAGAAATTGAATGGCATATAAGCCAATGAATGAAGATTGTTTGTAGAAATTGAATGGCATATAAGGATACATTGATTTCCATTGTGTAAATAATTACATAATTCCACTTGTTGTGTGTAGTTGCCATCAAGTAGTTAAGGGGCTAGAAAGATTGGTAAAGGAATAGGAAGTTGAAGTCGTCGAAGGAGATATATATAATTGATAAATGAATAGTTACCATCAAGTAGTGAGGGGGCTAGAGAGATTGGTAAAAAAGTAAAATTGGGAAGTTGAGGTTATTGAGGAAGATATATAATTGTTGGGAGAGGTTATGAAAGGAAACTTATAATTGGAAAGAGAAAGTTTGAGAAAAAAAAGTATAGAAAAGTGTACCAAGCGGAAATCACTAGGTGATAGAAGTGGAAGAACTAGAGAGACTTAAATAGATTTTGTGGGTCACACTAGAATACAATGACAAGAAGGAACTATGTTCTTGATGAAAACCCAAGGGAGTTTTGAGACCAAGTGAAAATTTTGAGAGAGCATGCTATAAGGACTTTTAAACATTGGTAGATTAAGTGGAAGAGGACTTGTGGTGTTGAAGATTTTTTTTAGCTTTGGCACAACCTACCTTGTGCTACCCTAGGAGAATTATAGAGCATGGGGAATGAAATGGAAATGAGTCACTTAACACATAGGTGGAGAGGGATTTCTAGGATGAAATTAGTTAACATAAGACATGTTTGATTCCATTTGGAGACCAACAATTTATTGAAGTCCATAAGTGATGAGAATCAAGACCTAATGTGTCGCTAGAATACATGTGGAATTGTATGATATGATCCATCAATGTTTACTTCAAAAGTTGTAGAATTAAATAAAGCGTTTAGAAATGAATATAAAGGATGAAGGGAAGAGAAGGATTGATATTGGGAAAGCCTTTATTGTTGTAAGTTAAAGAGCAAAGCCATGACCTATAAAATCACAGTGTGGTCAATGCCTTCAATGACATATAATATTTGAATGAGCTATAATATTCCTCAACATGCACAAGGAGAGAATGAATTGATAAGCTAGTGGTCTTATGGAGGAGAGAGATTTTAGATTGCTTTACACAACCTTAGTTCCATGTATTTCTTGTTTTGAGTGTATTTGTTTTGGATAGGGATAACAATTAGGACAATGAGAATGATCTAAAATTTTACCTATGCCAAAATCATTTCCAATCTTACTATTGATGCATTTTATTTTATTCAAGATAATATAACAATATAATGCATTCAATGTTCATGATTGACCAAAAATGACCCATGAAGTTGTAAAGACATAATGAAAAACAATGAATAGGGCGTGCAAAGACAACTCCCAAAAATCCACAAGAAAACAAAAATAAAAGGTGTACTGAAGAGAGTATATGAAAATAGATCGTATCATTTGATGTTTTGCATATCTTGTCATATTTATAAACATGCCAAGAGGCCCATTCTTACTCTATCCTAAAGAAGAAACAAGGTGAATGAAAAAATTAATCCTCCAAGTGTAGAGCTTCATGGAGGCAAAGTATTTGACTAGATGTTGGCAACAATCAAATATTTCTTGAAAGAAATAGCTAAGCAATTGTAAAAGAAAATATTTCTTGAAATAAGTTAAGGTAATGAAATCAGTGTCCTTGAATGACCAAAATTGGTCCATAGAGTTGTAAAAGTATAATGAGAAACAAGGAATAGGGGGTGCAAAGGAAAATCCAAAAATCCCAAAAGAAAACAAAAATAAATGGTTGGTACTAAAGAGATTCTATGAAAACAAATCATGACCTTTGATGCTTCACATATCTTTCCATAGTTATAAACTTGTTATGATGTCCCTTCCTACTCAATCCTAAACAAGAAACAAGGTGAATGAAATAAGCAATCCATCAAGTGTAGAGCATTATGAAAGCAAAGTATTTGAATAGAAGTTGGCAACAATCAAATAATTCTTGAAAGAGAACAATCAAGCAACTACACAATCTATCATGTCCCCTTTCCAAAAATAGTAAGTTCAGATTGATTATTAACCCATTTTATTTTCTTGTGGGTTAATAGTAAATCATAGGGGAAATAATTTATTTAATATTTAATTTAGTTTTGATATTTCATATTTTTGGGACTATTAAATTTTAAATTTAAATGGAGCATCTTTTATGATAGTTGTCATTCACTAATTTTGGTTGATGGTTAAGGAGTGATTTTGGGTTATTTTCAAATAATTTTCCCTCCAAAATGGGGCGTGAGATTTTGGGTTTCCAAGTTTGGCTTGCAATATATAAAAGTTGATTTTTTAAATTTGGGATCATTGTCATCTTATGCCAATTTATCTCCTAAATCACTTTGTGTTCAAGTTTCTTTTGTGGACAAAAGCCCATAGGAGATTGTGATCAATAGATGAAAGCCCATTGGTTGTTGGAATCAAAGGATGCAAACCATTTGGTTCTTGAGAAATTATCATTTAGGGATTGCATCAAAGCTTCACAAATTTGTTGGAAATTTTAGTTATTTAGTGTGTGTTTGTTTGTTACAAGTTGCAGGTGAAGTGTGTATAGTTGGAGAACATTGTTTGAGTTAGTTTGATGTTGTGTCATGTGTTGTTGGGATTCCTTGTTGTTGTTGTTTTTTTGTTCCTAATCATTTCTAGGAGCTAAGAATGCCAAATTTGTTGTGGAGAATATCAAAGAGTTTTCAATACTTTGTTAGTAGTGTGTGTCTCTAGTAGGGTGAATTAAGCATTGTTAGTTTCATATTTTGTATTTTTCTGATGTTGCTATTGTAATGACTATCGTATTAGTCCATTATGCTATAAAAACCATAATTATATCAATATAAAGTTGCATGGGTTTTTGGTTAAATTTGTGCAAGTATGGGTGATGACTAGCTAGTTTATTGGTGTTGTTTGGTGTAGTTCAGTGAAGTTTATTGTTTATGTTTAAATATGTTATTATTGTTGAAAATATAATTTAGGACATTATAGTGGTACTAGATCCAAGATATTTCAAACTTGTAGGGTACATTTTTTTGATGACACTCTCAAGTGATAGAGAAATTTAGTACTTGAAAAAAGAGAAAAAGAAGTTGTTAGAACAAAACCTAGTGACACAAAGAAAATGTCAAGCAAAGAAACATGGCTTAGTGTTGAAGATAGAGAAAGGTTCCTCCAATAAAATGTAATCAAAATGAATGAGAGGAAATATTAATTGACTAATTTAATGGTCAAAAATTTAGAAACTATAAATGAATTGAAGAATGTGCAGTTAAATAGAGCAACTCGAGGTGAAGGAAGCACCTTAGGAAATGCCATATTTATAGGGAAGTCCATTATAAAACCTTCAAAGGAAATGTTTATAAGAAAGGAAAGAGTTGAAGAAGAAGCTCATGAAGATCCTTATGGTGATTGATCTTGAAAAATCATTGAAGAATATAACAAAAAAACTTGAAGCTTTTAAAAGAAATGTATCATTTATCACTTGTTTAGGAATCTAGAATAAGAGGGCTTCAAGAAGAATAAATCATAATTATTATCAAAATGATGAGAAGAGAGATTTAAAATGAAGAATTACAAAGTTAAGTGCAACCATGTTTGATGGAAGTAATAAAATTCTAGCAAGGGCTTGGTTACAAATGACTCTTTTTGACCTAGAAGGTATTATGGGGGTTTAATATTTGTGTAATTTGTATAATTGTGTTTTATGGGATTTAATTTCATGGGTTATGTGTAATGGCGTTTTATGCAGGTATTTAATTATAGTCATGTGATTAAGTGTGTAAATGAGATTATGGTTTGGGAACCCTTAATTGAGTTTTGAATTTCGGATTTTGTCTTATGTAGGTTTTTAAAGGGTGTTGAATGGTCAGTTTTATTAGTCTTTGTGAAAAATAGACCCCTAGGGTCTATACCTATGAGAAGGGGACTTATTGGACATGTGACAATGTCCTTAGGGCATGATATGATCCCTCAAAAGTCCACATGAATGAATGTGGCGAATTTGAGTCAATGGAAGCTAGGAAAAGTGACTTGTCACTCTCTAACCCCACTCCCCAAAATTCATTGATGAACTTGGGAAGAGCAACAAGGCTCTTACATGTGCGAGCCACCTTGTAAGAGTTTCATTGGATGAGGAGTTTAAGGATTCTCACTTCATTATTTTCATTTTTGTTTTTGAGTTTTAAGAGAGATAAGGGACAGGAAAAAAATAGCTATTGCATTTGGAGTTGGTGTTCAAGCTTGCCATAAATTAGAGAGTGGAGAAGACGCATCCCTACAACCTCATGTAGAGAGACAATTCTTCCATTTTCCCTTGTTAATATTGAACAATTTTGTTTTGGGAAGTTTGTTTTATTTTGCATACATTTTGATTTTGTTAAGAATGATGAGTCATGATAATGTTCTATTTCCTTGTTTAAGTCATATAATTTAATCTTTATTTTCTACTAGACTTTGAGATATTACCATACCTTTTATATAAGGGTCAACCCACAATACTCTGTCCCACTTTTTGTCCAAGTGGGACATTGAAATCACATTTTTCACCAAATTTTCACTTTATGAAATCTATAGCAACTAAACCATTAATAATTTGGAGATGATGCGAACTAGTTATCTATGAGGATTTATGTGCAGATTCTAAATATATATATATATATATGTTTTTAAAAAAATAGAAAGAAATTGTGATTTTTTACATAATTGTTAATAACTTTTTTATAGTAAGCAACATTTTAAAACAATGCTGTTTATGTTGTCACACATAATTTTTTTATTGAAATGATAAAATTATATTTTTTAAAATTTGTATTTGTAACATCAATATCAAGTGCATGGATACTTTTTCATAATTTTTTGTTACATTATTTAATTTTTTTTTTTTTGAAGTTAGAGTAATTATAAGATGGACGTAGGTGTATGTCGTCACACATAACTTGTTTTGTATGTATTAAAATTATTATTATTATTTTTGGCTAAAATAAGAACATCAATACCTAGTGCACACATATTTTTAATTTTTTTTTCTCTATTTTTGTATTTTTTCACGTGTGTGAAACACATACCTTGATGTTTGGTGAAATACCTACATTCACAAGAAATAAAATATAAATATAATAATAAAATAAAATAAATTCAAAATTATAGTTTTTAGAAAACTTATAATAATAGCTACATACTTAAAAAACATAATTTCTAAATGACTTTATTTGATCCCTCAAAAGGTAAATAAAAAGTGGTTTTTTGTCAACATTTTGATAGGTGCAAAGGAGACTCCATTGTGGGTATGGTTTAAGATTAGAGGGGTTCTATCCAAGGGGGTTTGATCTAAACCTTTTCAATTAAAACCCTTTAGACAAAACCCATCAAGGCTTACATCATTAATATTTCTAAAAAAATGTGATTTTAGGAAAAAATTAGGATGTCCCAAGTTTGAGACCCATTATTGTGGGATGACCCATAATTTTAAGTAGTTTAAATAATTTGAAGATGAAACATGTTATATTAATATGTATGTGCGTGGGTTATGAATGTTAACAAGTTTAGTAGGATTTTATGTTTAAATTATAGTTGTTAATGATGGAAATGCCTTGAAGAATAAAACCTAATATTTGTAGCAAGAAACTTGTCAACCCATGTAGCAACGAGATTCTCAACCCATAACATAAGGATTATAGTTCGATGCAAAGGAGTCAATCTACTATAGCATGACCAATTTTAGAAGAAGATGAAGGTGATCATTTAAGGATTAGATCGTGGCCAAGCATCACTCTTATATTTTAATGACAACCAGGAGAAGAAGTCTATTCCCAATATGAATATGAGTTATAATAAACACTGCTATGTCTGGGCATGTTTTTTGTTATAATTGTTAAACTTGCTGAGTACAGAGTCCTTGTTTGATTTCTATACTCCTGTCTGATAGTTATTACTTTTTGTTTTGAAACTTAGTCCTCTTCCTATTCTTGGGGAAGAGTTGACATCTACTTTAAGTTTGTTTTTAGTTCAAAAATAATTAGACTCCCTCACAGACCCTATATAGTGGGGTATCATGTGGAGGAGAAGATGTAGATTGTATGTGTGTTATATTGAATAAGATTTCTTGTTAGATTTTCTTCAACAATTCTATGTATGATTGGAATGCAATAAAGAAGGAATACTTTGATACCATGTTTTTCTAAGTGATTAAAGAGGCTTTGTGGACTCAACAACTCAAGTAAGGGTCACTTGAGGTACTGTTGAACCACCTTAATTTAGATTGGTAGATTAGATTATACATTTTAAATTTAATTGATAGTTTTCAAGTTCATATGATTATGAATGATGGATTATAAATTATGAATTAAGAATCTATAGTTGGTATTATGTTTAGTACTCTAAAGGTTAATTAGGTTAGTACATACTATAATATAATGGTTAATTAGTTACCATCATAAGCATTAAGTACCCATAGCAAAAGGTAGTTGTTTGTATTCATTTACTCTATTTTGAGAAATAGAAGTTTATTTTGGTGAAAATATTTTATTATATTTATTTATGTTTCATTAACCTATACTTAGCCAATTTTTAGGATGTTTTACAATTCATGAATGCATATATATTTTCAGCACTATATGAAGTTTACAACTCCCAGGTTGATGATTTAATGAAGCCCTCTCTTGCGTGACGAACTACTTAGTCTAGGGATCTTCAGGTCCACTATGTCGTGTGCACAATTATTAGCACAAGTTAATTAGGCATTAGAGGAAGCTATATAGAGAAGAGAAGGGAATGGTAGTTCATTTTTATCCAAGTAGAGTGTATATGAAGAAAGTGTGAAAATGGGTAAACCCTTAGTGTGCCTTTGCATATTGTGAAATATTATTTACAAGTATTGAAGAGTATTGAGTTTACTATGGTTTTCCTTGCTTGAGGGAATGGTTAGAGACCTAAGAAGCTTGATGATGCTATTTATGGTAGGGTGGAGAGAAAATTTCTCACTTTGGCATGATTTACATTTTGAACACTTGCAATGATAAAGTTTGGAGACAAGGACTCCCTGAAGATTCTTGTTGTGTAAATAAAAGTTAAAGCATAAATTTGCATTTTCATTCAATATTGGAGATGTAATTGTATAGTTCAAAATTATAACAAAAAGGAATTTTAAATATTATTATAAATAACAAGGAAAGTTTGAATATATATGTATTTTCCCTTGTATTTGAAACAAGAAAATGTAAGCAATGTTTGTCCCCAACTACAAAATAATGGATTTAAGTCCATATGGGTTATATAAATGTGTTTGGTTAAAAGGTTAAAATGTATTGTAATTTACATCTAGTTTCTAAAATTTCCATAATACATCAAGGTAAGAGGAAACATGATCCTAACCTAATATGTTCTTTATTTATTTAAAAAATATATAGGTAAAAGTACAAACCCATGTCATATTTTTGGCTAACTAAATAGTTTCTATTGAACAATTTTTGATCAGAAAGTACTTGATTGAAGAAGTTTTGGTCGAAACTAGGTGGCCACGACGTGGAACCTACATGGCATATTAGAATCAGTCGAAAATGTTTTGAGTAAAAGGTTTACGCTCAAATAAATTTCAATCAAAATTGTTAAATATAAAATTTTAAAAAATTTGGGCTCGACCATTTCTCTTGGAACCCAATTGTCCTCAATGTATTCGATCAAACTGTAGAAAATCTGCTATTATTCCAGGCTTCCCAATGCTCCAGGAATGTCTAAACTCTTTCAATTTCATAGTAAATTGGAGCACATGATAGTTCACTATGCTTTCATATTTTTTTCTAAACACAAAAATTGACAGGTCTATTTTATGAGTGGGACACTTTAAA
Source organism: Sequoia sempervirens (assembly GCA_007258455.2). Taxonomy (NCBI): domain Eukaryota; kingdom Viridiplantae; phylum Streptophyta; class Pinopsida; order Cupressales; family Cupressaceae; genus Sequoia; species Sequoia sempervirens. The sequence goes on from VDFB02309207.1 coordinate 192,760, forward strand.
TGTATAAAGATTAAAATTAGATGTGTGTTTTTAGTGTTAAAAAATACACTTACAATTTTCTCAAATTCAACCAAATCAAGTGCATGCAACACATATGAATTGACGCCTAGAGTCTTTAACTTGCCTCTCAGCCCATGTCAAATCCAATGATAAGATGGATATTTGTTAGTATATTTAGCCTTGGAGTACACCATACGTTGAGAGGTTAAACCTTTTGTGGCTATGACATCTATTGAGAGATTAATTATTTTTGTGCTAATATATGAATGCTATTTTAGCAATCTTCTCACCACAAGGATTGAGGAAGCTGGGTACTTAAGGTAATAAGAATCTAGTAAACATTTCATGATGAGAATAGGTTTTGAGAAAATATAGAGATCCCTGTCTGCAAAATAAGGATTATGAAAATATACATTGAAGTTTTTAACTAACATTTCTCTTGTACAACTAGCACTCAAAAATGTATTCAATGTCTTAGATGGCAGGGTACCAAAGAAAAGTTTGGAATAATTGCATATGTGTTGGGACTTCAATTAACTATGAACTTCACAATTTTTCATATATTATGGCACTTAATGCCCTATTTTGGTCAATAATACTTTTGGCTTTACCTATTAAGTTGATATGACTCTATTTCAATATAAGATCTAAACTGACAACTTTCAAAATTTTCTATGTTTGAACCATTTGAGATTATTGTTTGTTAAAATCCTAGCTCATAACATGTGAGAATAATTAGGTTTACTAGTTCTTCATTATAGCACATTTAGATCCAATATTTATTTCATCTTTCAACAAGTATAATTTGGAGTATTTATCAAGAAAATCTCCACCATAGCAAATATATTTTTAAGTACATTTTCCAATAGAAAAATATTCTACATTTCAAAATCTAGAAAGCTCCCTAATATTTTACCTTCATGACTTGGAAGTTTTATCATTGACCAACAAGATTGTAGTCACTATTCTAATGTTAGTAACCCTCTCAAAGTTCTCAAATTATACATGTAAGAATATAAATCTATTCTACTATGTTTAAGAATGCCTTCTTATTGGGATGACCCTTTGGTTAAGTGGTGGGGCTTCTTGCCTATAGTACCAACAACCAAGGTTCAAACCTCACGGGGTAACTCTCTACCGCACCAATAATTGAGAGGCCCCAAAGATCTTGTATCTTGTCTTTCCTGTGGGATGTGGAGTGGGGAATTTGCATTCCATCCTAGGGGTACTTCCCTGGCTTGAATTTTTTAATCCTATATTAATGTCTATCATAAAGGAAAAAATGGTGAGCAAAGGAGTAGAGTGTGAAAGTGTGGACATGAAAGCAAGGCACGTAAAGGAAGGGGAAATATTTTGAGATTGGAAAAAAAAAGTTTAGCATGAGGTTCCTTTGGATCATATCAAGACTCGTGCAACAAATAAAGAATGGGAACCAAGGAAAAAACAATGAGAGAATATGGAACAATAGAAGTGTTGGTATGTGGCGACTGATCATGCTATACTGTATAGCCCATGGTATACTGTACACCCTGGCCCCCCGTCCTCGCCGGGGTCCGGGGGTGGCAGCCCTCGAAAAGTGGGGGTTCGGGGGCCGACCCAAATTTTAAGTGAAATGAAAAGGAAAAATCTCGAAAAGAAAACCGACTTTGTAAAACCCTAATTCTGGAAGCTTCTAAAATCTTGTTAAAAGGGGTTGGGATGGGGGTTACAGTATGTAGAAAAACGCGATTATTCGCAATATTGTAATAGGTTTTGCACTGGATAATAAAAGTATTGGATGGCTGCGGTTTGGTGGATGTAGCCCAGATTGGGTGAACCACATTAAATTCTCTGTGTTATGATTTATTCTGTGTATGTTTTAGTTTCTCTATTTATTAATTAAATCTGCATTTAATTGTTAGATATCTGCCATCTCTAACCCTAACAAGAAGAGGATACAGATACAGATGCCATTGGCTCCCCCTTCATCTTCTACAAGGTAGCATGCTTCATGACCAAACCCTTTTGCCTGTGCTTGTGCTCACATGCAAGACAATTATATCAGCTTCGGGAACTGGAAGATGCAGCCTGAGAAGAGACCAAAGGCTATTGCTTTGCCATAGGAGTATCCTCCACAACCATTTCTCATGGAAGAATGGTCTCTTGAGTAGGAGCAAGAGGAGGAAGCATAGGAACATACAATCATAGGAGGAGAAGTAGACACATGCACCTCAGTGGTGGGACTCTTCCTGTTCTTTGTCCTAGGGGAAAGTGGAGGAATAGTAGGATGGAGGCTGAGACACATGAACAACCCCACGTGAAGACTCCCCCTTTTCATAGATAGTGGTTTAGGGAATCATGGGTAGCATAGGAAGCTCAAAAACTTGACGCTTTGTTTTCTACCATGCAGGAACCATTGCACTTCCCATGTGAGGAACAAGAGTGGGAGTTGAAGGTGCCACAACAAGACGAGGAGTAGAAGTAGATGGAACCACAGACATAGAAGGAGAAGGCTCTAGAGTGTGAGAAAGCTTCCCATTTCCCTTTGGTAGGTAGAAGAGGTAGCTTGTTGTTATATCATGAAGGATTTTACCAAGACAACATAAGGACACACTAGATAATTAACCTTCAACACTGAGTCCTTGATCTTATATTTAACATAAGACTTATATAAAAAATATCCCTTAGGAGGGAGACGCCGGACTAGGGAAGGCCAAAAGTGATCTAGTGAGAAGCCCCCACACGACACTAATGATTTATAGCCAAAGTCATGCACTACATGCATAGCACCTTTGTGAGGGAACTTTAAGCATTTATGGATTACAGAGGAAACACCATTCATAGAGGCTAGCCACAAAATTCCTAGCTTGACTCTAAATAGGTCAAACTCTAGGATCATGAAAAATGGCACATTAATATATTTGGGACCAACTGAGACTAATAAAGAAATAGAGCCCATAAGGGAAATAGAGAGTCCATCGTGGGTATGGAGAGTGGCTTGTGACTCTTCATATATCTCCTTGTGTAAATTTTTTGTAAACATAGTTTCCTTCGTTATAACATTTACCTGAATCGCAGATCAACTAAGGTACTAGTTATAGTGTTTCCATTAATTCAAGTAGGAATGTATAATGGGGAAGGCTTCGTGTTTAGAGGCACATCATGCAAGGTAAAAGTTATATCACGTGTTGCACTCGCATTTTCAAAAGGAGGGATACACATGAATGAGACCATGTTCACATACTCAGATGGAACTAGATCAAAATATGTAGAAGATTGTGTTACTAAATTTTTAGAATGAGAGGGAAATGGATCAGTGTAAATTTGAAACTCATTGTTAGCCTTGGCCATAGGTTTATTAGAATTCTATTTCTTTCCATCATGATGGATAGTCCTGTCATTGATGTAGTGCTGGATCTTGTGACATAGGCACACATATCACTTGATGTTATGTCCATGCACTCGATGGAATTGAAAGAATTATTGCATGTCATACCATTTTGGATATGGCTCGATCAGAGGTCAGGGTTCTGGAAATGTTAGAACTTTATCTTTTAACAAATTTTTCAAAACAATAGTATAAGATTTAGATATTTTTGTTAAATTCCTATTGCCCCCCTAGGCCCTTTCCTTTAGAATTAGAGACCACATTTTAAATAGCTTAATTCTTGCTAGAAACAAACACTACAAACCGGGTATCGAGGCAAGAGCACAAGGATGAACCCCTAAAAGGTGCAACCATCTATTATTATTCATGTGTTTTAACACATAGGTGTGCAAAGGAAGGGTATTTCATCAAGGAAAACTTCTCTTTCCACTATTCTATAAGTTCTTGATGAAGACCTATTAAACATTTGAATCTAGTAAAGGATAAGATATCTAAGACAACAACGCTTGATAGCGAGTGATAAAATCAGTCACCTTTTCATGGTCCCCTTAATTGCATCAGATGAGATTCAAAAAGGTCATCTTCGATCTGATGTTAGCCTGGAACTACCTAAGGAACTAATTTACCAACTGATCAAATAGAAAGATAGAGTTATCAGGTAAGGAATAATACCACTCAAGGGCAGTGTCCTTAAGGGATCTCAAAAAGAGCTTAGCCATTAAAGCATCATGATGGAAGAAATCAGTGCACATAGCGTTAAATTTTGAAACGTGCATCTAAGGATCTCCATGACCACCATACCTTTCAAAATTTGGAATCTCCATCCCCTAAGGGATAAGAGTGTTTAAAATAGCAATGGATAGAGGGCTATTATAAAAGAAAGGTTGGAAAATAAGCTGAGAGGAAGAACTAGATAGGTTTGCTAACTAGTTTTGTATCTAACCCATATTCTAAAATAAAGCATTTAAGATAGGGTTAGAGGATGA
>VDFB02309208.1:0-73477 GCA_007258455.2 Sequoia sempervirens
TGAAATAATATGGAATTCTTTTCTTTGTGGAATAAATAGATTGTTTATTGGGTGCAGATGTCTCTTCGATTAATAGTAAATCGGATTTTGAAAAGGCATGATAGATGTAGATAGGTGCAACTTATTACTAGAATCATGTCTTCCTGCTTTGTTGGCTATTTATGATAGACACATCTCCTAGGAATACCAATCTTTGCTATGTTTGGAACTGCTGGTAAGCCAGCTATACATGAGTACACCCTTATGAATACATTTTGGATATTTTAAACATTGAATAGCAAATACTCATTTAGGGATGTGCTTCTAATAGCATTACTTATTTTAACTTGTTACTAGTACGCTGCCTTAAGATCAGTGCACACATTTGTATGAGATTGCTCATTTCAATCTTTGACTTGGAGTTTGCATAGTCAAGCATGCCCTTGTCTATAGGAATTTGAAACTTCATTTTACACCTTGATTTTTCCTTTGCATAGGTGTGTGCTTGTAAATGGTGTTTCAACTGCAACCAATTTACATAATTGCACCCCTATATAGGTTATTGCACCACACTGTATATATCTTATACTGGAGTGCAACTAACTATAGCATACGGATTTGTCATACTTGCATTTTCCCCTTATTGAGTGTGCAGCTATGACCATTCCTTTGAAATCAACTACCTTCTGACAAAGTGCACATCTATGTAAGGAAATCATACTTAGGCGCTTTGAAACATAGCTCTTCTTAACTTGGGCATGCCTCTCTATATAGGAATCATGTGCTTTGAATCTAACCCTTCAAGGTGCTCACCTCACTATGAGACTTATTTGAGCCTTGTGCTTTCAGGTGCACAATTCACAACACAAAATTGTCACTTGAAAAAATGAAGCAAAAGTCTTATATGAGTTGTGCACCTTAGCCTCGTCTTTTTGGATTACGAATTTTGTTGGTATTTTGTTAGGTGTGCCCTTGTGAATGAAAAATCCATTTAAAAATCCTTTTAAGAAGGTTGCAGCTCAAGAAACAAATTATATTTTGGTTTCCCTTGATTAGGTGTGTGCATGTCTTCATAGTTTTTTGAGATGTGGAAGTGCATTCTTTGGAACTAGATTTAGAAACATTTCAGTTTGGAATCACTTATTTGGATAGATGTGCCCCTGTGAGTGTATTTTGAAATGTGAACTTGCCCTTACTAGTCGTGCAAACTTCTTCATTGGATTCTCTACTTCCCCTCACTCAGGGGCACTCTTGTTCACCAGGGTTATCAACTTTCTAATTTTGAAACAAATCCTCTTATTCAGGTGTACACTACGCAATCTAGTTTGTAAATTCATTGTGAAAACCTATTTCCTTCATATAGGTGTGGAAGTTTATATATGATTTCAATCGTACCATTTACTACCGCTGTCTTTCCCTTGTTAGGGGCACACCTAACAATACAATTTGCCTTTTGAGAAATCAAAGTCATTCCTCCTTGCATAGATGCACACTTGTAAATGGGAATCCATCCTAATTGCAAGTCAATTGTAATAACCCACCCCGATCTGGGTTATTTGAATTTCACCAACAATACAGATAATATAGAATTTTGCAAAAGAACAATACCAAACAAATGCAAGAGACAAATAACCAGAATTTTTATTAATGCTTCAAGGAATACATAAAATCCATACCCGAAATGAAACTTCACACTGAACCCTGGAAGCTCTTGAATGTGCAATTGCTGATTTGACCTCTATCTTATTTCTAATCTGCTGATGAAATACTGAAATTGCTGATTGAATCTACTGAATTAAATCTGTGAATGCTCAGATGATGATCTCTGTGTGAAGCCATCCAAAATGAAGACCTTGGGCGATCTTTCACACCTGTAGACTCTGTCCTATTCGAGGGTTTCCATCCTTTGAATAGCTTGAAACTTCATACCTGCAACCCTGTGCTCGACTTTCTTCAATATGCAAATGATAACTTGGATAGTGAAAATGATCTTCTTCTTTTCTTTTTATCCTTTTCCAAACCCTACGCCCTAATCTTGACAATTAACTTTATTAAAATAATAAAGTAATTCCTTTCCAAAAACCAACGCCTCATTTGGCCTCTTTAAATCTTTTAATTAAATTCACTTTTTGAAACATGTGCCATTTAATGATAATAATAAAGTAACTTAAAATATATCATTTTAATTAAAGTTACTTTATTGACCTTATAACACCATATTATAAAGTACTTTATTAAAAGTAACTTTATAACATTAAATCATAAAGTCACTTTAATGAATTTAATGGATCAATTACTCCTGACAATGATCTAGCAATAACCTCCTAAGAGTGTCTTGACACAAATACCAACTGCAGGCTAAACTTGATTCCCTTCACACAAGTACATCCCCAACCTTATACTTTAGCTATTTTTCCTAGTCTTGAAGGTTTTCTTTGACAAAGGGGCACACCTTATAACACAATCTCTTAGTTTGCTTCATACAGGTATGTTCTTGATAAGGAATTATCTTCTTTGGTTTTGAAACATGTTACCTTACTCCTATATCAAGTACATAATTGGTCACTAGACTTAGCAAAAGTCTTCAGTGGTAACCTACTTTCTCAGCAATGTGGAATGTCTTCAAAAGCTTTGTTCAGTAACTCTGGGAATATTCAGAAAAAAACACAAAGATGACAACCATACACAAGACAAAGCAAATCTGACAAGTTTTAAATATGGCTTACATTTGGGGAAACAACAAATTTAAGTATGAAACTTTACACAAGTTTGAGTTAACATTGGAGAAGGTTGTCTTTTTTCAGGAATTATGTTGAATGGCACAACCTGCATATGTGACCGCAAAGAGTCTTAAGTATCATTTTCAGAGGGTAAAGGGAATTGCTGTTATTTCTGCTTATATTTCCCTTGAAAAATGCTTATTTGTGGGACCTTTCTGTGAAATTTGTGTGCACAAGTGTGAAGCGGAGTGTTCAATGATCATTGTGGAAAAATAAAAGAGAGGCTTGCAGGAATCGTCAATGATGGAAGTTGTATAATATGTTGATGTTACATGCAGCGTCTAGAATAATCTTCCAGCTATCTTCTTATTGATAATAAATTAAATGATAGCCTCATGCTATTTAATTTATGAAGTCTCAAGAGGCGCGATTTCTTATAGAGTCACTTCTATTTGTTATGCAATAAATATTAAATGAAGAGACACATCTTTCATTTGTGACAGGGCCGACCTCCTTCCTCTTGGCGCGATTATCTATGAGGACAACTTACCTTTGATTGGATTCGTCTCTTTGAAAGAGATATACTATTATTGTTAGCCGACTTGCATTAAATAAGGTGGCGTCCCTTCAAAATGTATATATATGAGTTTGCCTTCTCACTTTGATCATCAAGTTTCAAGTCAAGTTTGATTATATTCATTACACATTGTTTATTCACTAGTCTAAGGTGTGAATAAGAGAGGAGCAGAGCAGATTAGTAAATCTGTTATAAAAGTCTGAAGATCATCTTTGTCTTATTGCTGTGTGGAAAACAGCTTACTGTGTGTCCTCTTGGCCTCATTATTGGCCTCTATTATTGGCATCTATTGTAAAGGAGATTTCTTATTGAGATTCAATAATATAAGAGATATTATTGGCTGGGTTTTTCTCCCTCAAGAGGAGGGTTTTCCCAGGGTATCTGCTGTGTACTGTGTTATTTTTTGAATTAATTTTCTGTGCATTAAATTTGATCATAAAACTTACATAATATATGTGTGTGTAAATTTTTTTTGTATGATGCAATTCTTCCACCCTACACATTCAAGGTTTGGGAGGTGTTGTACCCCAAAATTAAAATTTTTGCTACACTTAGACATTTTGAAGAAATGAGTAAAAGTCTTGTTAAATTTGTCAAAAAGGTGAAAATTTGGGTGTGCGTGTCTTGCATGAGCAGTAAAAACATGAAATTTCCAAAATCTGACGATCTGGGTCTGCTCAAAGCGACCTAATCTACAAAACCTAGATCTCAGTTTTTCATCCCTACTTTTTAAGAAAAAATGCTATTTTTAGAAATTTCTTAAAAATAGTAAATTTTTTTTGGGTTTTTTTGGGTTTCTTTTGAAACGGATACTGGCAAAACTTTCTAAAAATAGAAAGTTCGTCCGTTAGGGTTCAAACTGATTTTGATTGGCTCAAAATACTTCCATATTAGGTTGGTGCAGTCAGAATCTCAAAAAGATCAGTTTTGCTCTAGTGGGTCTATTATGCTTTTTTAGAAGCATATCAGGAGCTTTGAGGTCATCAATGGAGGTCAGTCAGTTGCCAGGGGTCAAATTCAACACTCAAAGCATTGAACAGAAGGTGAGTCAGTGAGCAAGCACGAAGAACGAAGAAGGTGAAAACTGTGAAAAAATATTCTAACATTGCTTGTAATGGGCGCCCCTAGAGGAAATAGGGGCCCATCTTTCTAGGGCATTAAATGTTGAAATTAGGGTTTAAGACCCCAAGCAAAGTTGCTCAATCTTCTTCCAGCTTCGCAATGAATCCAATGGTGCAGTCATCGAATCATCCAGTCGTCCGGGATTCGAGATCAAACAGGGAGGATCCAAACAGAAGTCAGAATGAACAAAAATGAAAATCACCAAAATTTGACCAAGTCTGGGAACTTTGGGTGCCCAACTTTTTAAGGGTCCTAATCCAGCAGTTAGGGTTTGCTAAAGTGCTCAATCTCTCCGGAATTTAGTTTGCTTCGCAATGAATATCTTTGTCAGGGCATCTGACTGGCCAATATCTGACAAATCCAGATCAAAGTTGAAGGTATATGATGAAGATTCAAAGTTTGAAGATGAAATCAAATGAAAATATTCTAAGTCTGAACAAGTTGGGCGCCCTTGGAGAGAAAGGGCGCCCAAGCTTTTGAAGCTTCAAATCTAACTTTTTGGCAAAGTAACTCTCAGAGAACCCCCTCCAAAATCTCCTCAGCTTCGTAATGAGCTCAGCTGTCAGTCAAATCCGAGTTTCGAAGCATCAGATCAAGCAGGATCATCTGTAGAAGAGAGTTGATGAAGAAATGTTAAAAATGGTTAAGTTTGGTGAGGTTGGGCACCCCTGGAGAGAAAGGGCGCCCAAACTTTTGAGCTCTAAAATGGTTGAATTCGCAAATGCAACCTCCAAGATCACTTCGGCGGAATCATCTTAAGCTATCCAGTGAATCTGACAGTTAGTCGATCTGATTAGCATAGCTCTTGAAATCAAAATTTCATCAGAAGATCAAAGGGAAATGGAAGAACTTGAAAATCATAAAAATAGCTAACTTTGGACAAAATGGGCGCCCTTGGAGGAAATAGACTCCCATGAATTTGAAGGTCTAAACGAAGTTTTCCGTTAGAGATGCCTCTAGAACAATCTTCTCGGAATTAGTCAGGCTATGCGATGAATAATCCAGCTCGTTCATCAGATCAATCTGGAAGCCGGAAATCAGGATCAAAGTAGGGGGTCAAAATTGTGAAAATTTGAAAAACTAAAAAAAATGGTTAAGTCTGAGTAAAGTAGGCGCCGCTAGCCAAGAAGGGCGCCCAACTTTCAATGCCTTAATGAAATTTTCAAACTTTTCAAAAATTTCAAAATTGCAAGAGGATGAGGATGCCAAATTTCATTGAATAGGCCAATTTGAGGGTTTTTGAAGATAAAAGCAAAAGAAAGCAGACCTATTTCAAACCCTAAGTCTATTTAACACCTCTCTTCAATGTAATTTTCATTATTTTTGCAGGTAGCACTCAAAAGAGAAAGTTGGAGCAACAAGTTTGAAGTGATATTTCAAGATTCAAGCACTCAAGTTTGTTGATTCTTCATCAATTTTTTTTTCAGACTAGTAGCAAGTTTGAAGTGATATTTCAATATTCAAGCACTCAAGTTTTTTGATTCTTCATCAATTTTTTCAAACCAACAACATAACGCCTTGCTTTTTCATGCTTTTTCATCCAGAAGATCAAAATTCTCAACAGGAAGGCCAAGATTTTCAATTTACAGCCATCTAGGTCTTGTCATCTCATTCTTTTGAAGAATTTTTCAAGAAATTTTCTTAAGTTGTAGCAGAAGCTTTTTATTTGCATGTCAGCATATTCGGTTTTTGATCATCTGGGTCCTCTCAAATCAGTCTTCTGAAGAAAACCCATATCACAGGTTTTTTTTTAAACTCTAGGGTTGGCTGCTTTTTCAATTAGTCATTAGTGTTTTTTAAATCTAATCAACTGGGTCCATTTCTAATTGCATTCTGAACAAAACAGGTGCCAACTTTTTTCGTGAGAAATTAAAGAAATTAGGGTTTGCTGCTTTTTTAGTCTAAATTCAAAATTTTCAAAAAACGGATGATTTGGGTTGTTTTGCAACGAAATTCTGAGCAAAACCCATATCTCAAAAAATTTTCGAAAAATTTGTCCGTTGGAGGAAGAAAAATCAGCATTCAAAAAATAGTAAGTTGCTCAAAACTTGTTTGAACTTAGGCGAGTTTGCAAGTTTTTCGAAATGGAGTACACTGCCAATGATTTCAAGACCAAATCAGCTCTCTACCATGATTTCATCAAAACAGCTAAGACGGACTTGCATCATATCAAGCCGGTGTTTGATCTACAGGCTTTGGAGAGCGCAGGCAACACTACCATCAAAAACTTGGGGCATTCTGGAATTCTCGCAGCAGTGTCTATTCCTATTTCAGTTCAGAGTCTCGAGTTCGTAATCGCTTGCATCGAGCATTACAACCCGGCTACAAGGGAGATTCAATTAGTTGATGGCAGGTTGATTTGCAGTTTGAAGTCTGACATGATCGAGAAATGCTTCTCCATTCCCCCTTGGCTTGAAAGTGTCACTATCTCTAATGGAAAATGTGAAAAGATATGGGAGATGCACAAGGACAAGTACAACAAGAAGATTGCACTAAAATGGATGAAAGAAAAACATAAGACTCTACCAAGTCACATTTCCATGAGGTCAGCAAGATTCGAGAAAGCGGTCAATGAGGTTGAAGATTTCCTGTGATCAATCGCAGATGGTGGAGAAATCTTGGAAAAGCACAAGTTTGCTATTGATGGTATAGATGCACCTGACCGGGACACAGTTTCCTGCTTTTTAGCGGATGTGATTAAGATTTGAAATGGCTTTCATCTAGAAGCTTTCTTTCCGCTTTCTTTCTATTCTTAGAGCAATTCTTATCCATTCTTTGAAGAAGAGAAAGAAGATAAATGTAATAGTTGGCATTTCCCGCTTTTCTTATTTTCTTAGGTGTTAGATGTTATCTTCTTTCTAGATTTAGAAATAAAGCTCTAGATTGTAAAAGCAAGGAGATTTTAGGGTTCCCTACTCCTCTGCTTGCCTATAAATAAGAGCCTTTGCTCATTAGATTTCTTCAACCATGCTAGTGATAACAAAACGTTGAGCCTAAGTGCCTTCTATTTGTTATTCAGTGTTGTTCAAGTGTGTTTATGATAGCGAATTGTTGAGTCTCTTTTAGCCAACAAGGAGTTGTTGTAATTGCTGTTCTCTTTTGTGTAAGAACAAGTTTTGCAAGCCTCTTTAGCTGCAAGCTCTTGTTCCAGGCATGTGTTTAGTAGATTTTATTCCTGAAGTTCGAGAAATAAAATCATGAGCCTCCTTTGTAATGTCTCAGATTTCCGTTTATCTTGTTATGCTTTTATGAACTTAATTTCAGCTCACATTGAAAGTAAGTAGGTGTATGTTGGGAAAGAGTTTATTGAAGTATTTTTGTCAAAGAATCAACCTTGTCCATTTCTAATTTCTCTTGCTCTGCGTATTACTTGAGAGGTTAGAAACGTCTTTAGATTAAGTTAGTCGTAGTTGAAGTTCTTAATTAGAAAATCTCAGCTGCCACATTTGTGTTTTATAAACCTTGTGCTCTAGCTGATCAAAAAATTAGGCAACTTAGTTTTTAGTTTACTTTCTCTCAAACATCGTTAGCAAGAGGGAGCTTCCCCTCCTTGTTTGAAGAGCAGTTTTACTGTGCATAGCTGTCCGTTTCAAATTCACATTCCAGAGGTGTGAATTTAAATGCCAACAGGAGGACCACACTTGTGACCCGTGCAACTTTGTTAACTTGGTGGAAATACTTTCCTACATGTCAAAGGTTTAATGATATAAAATTAGGTGCAATAGAATTAAATTTTACATCTTTGGATGATCATTTCTGCTTCCTTTTTACGATTTATGCCAACATATTTCCATGATTGAGGGCTGCATGGCTGCCCTATTTGGTTTGAAGGAAAGCTCTCATTTCTGATGCTTGTTAATTCTTGTATTGTTTTCTAATTTGTGTTCTTATAATATGGCGGTCAATTAGAAAGTCTTACAATCTCCCCCAATTAATGAAAATTCCTCTCATGCCTTTGGTTGTCCTTCACTTCAGTTCCTATGATGTTATATTCACTGTTCTTAGCACTTTCAGCACCGGCAAACGTGAGAAGTCTGTCCCTGTTTCCATGTCACCCCCATGCTGCACTGATAGGCCTCCATGCCGGAAACCACTCCCCAAAATCCTGAAACCTTTTCCGGCGCCCAGCTGAGCTCCTCATCAGCGATTAGTTAATCTTCTGCATCTTCTTAGCACAATGTAGCAAGGATTTTTCTACAGCATTTAAATGGATTTCATGCTAAGATGATTTATTAGTTGTGAATAATTGAAATTTATACAAATCATATACACTATTCAAATGTTCAATGTGAAAAATTGGGGTTGCGTAATTGATGTTCGTCTAGTAATTTTGCCTGATATGATTGTGTTTTGTTCTCATACATTCTACACTCATTTTTAATTCATCATGGATGAATTGTACTGCTATCCTATATTGAAATTCCGGTTAAATGCAAATCTTGGTTTATATCAGTAGCTTTTTACTGCCACATTGATGTTTTCATCCACCTCATGGTATTTGATCTATCTTTTGCATGAAAGGGGTTGCAAAGATAAATGTACTCTGGGAAAATATCTATGTTTGCTGCAAGCTGAAGAATATACTAGCTACTACAATTTATGGTCTCAGGGTTACACTAATCTGTACTGTAAACAGAGTTGAACTTTCGTAGGCCCTTCTATAGTCATGTGTAGGTGTAATCTTGAAATCGCAATGTGTTGAAAACATGACTTTTCAAAGTCAAAAGACAGTGAATTGATCAAGTTTAGTTGCAACACTCTTTTTTCAATTTCAAAAGGGAAACAATCTCTATTGAAATGTGAGAAAAAAAATTACATTTTTAAATTTTAACTGATGGAGTTCTTCCTGATGTAGCTTTTTTTCCTTTTTATGTATGTCTTGCCTCCTTTCAAGTTATTGGAACTTGTATGCTACTCTTAAAAAAGCTACGCACTTATATTTATGACATCTCATTTTCTCGCATCTTGAAGTTGAGAGTTTTGCTGGCAAGGGTAAAGATGACACGTGTAACTAAACTTCATCAAAAAACACTTGAGGAAAAAGTGCTAAAAATGGATTAGATGCACAGCACATCTTTGAACAAAGAAAGTACCAGTTGCTACTAAGTTGATGTCAAAAATTTCGTTACATGGTAACAACTCTACTTTTAATCCTACAAAGATTTATTGTTGATTTTTTAATGAGTATTTGAAGCTGCAGAACATGCAATGAAAGAGAAGTATGGGTGAAAGAGAGGTATATAAGATCATATTGAAATTTGGAATCTATTAAATATGTTTGGTAGCGAATCCTCTAGAGATTGACGTGAAAGTTTAGTACATTAAAGGTAGGCAAGTTAGGTGGGATTTACTCCATTTCATATCATTGAAAACATGAAGAACTTAATTTAACTGGTTCTATCGCAACATGGCTTATTTTATGATGAGAACCGTAAATCTTACATTAAAAATTGAGACACTTTTTGGTCTAATTTGCATTGAGCTTGAAGTTCTTTGTAACAACCTATCTAGTCTACAGATTAAAAATTCAACTGTCAACTAACTTTCAGCTGAATTGCAACTCACTTGTTTTTGAAACTAGGGTTTCCAAATTGTTTCCAACTAATTCAAACATGTAACTATCTTTTGAATTTTCAGTTTCAGCAGACATGTAACATCTAACTGTTTTCCACCAATTGTTCATGGCATAGTTGGAAAACTCGGACTCGCCGCGGACTCGGCAGCCCAAAATATGACTCGGACTCGGGGACTCGGCACAGACTCGGGAAAAGACTCGGCAAGGACTCGACAAAAAAAAAAACCGTAGTTTTACAAAAAAACAAGAACAAATTAATGCATTTAGAGAACATAAGAGCCTAATTTGATTATCAAACACTTATAATTCAAAGATTACACATGTCATATGATTATCAAACACTCAATAATTGAAATTTCATCATTCATAGTCATCAAATACTCATAGTTTCAATGTAGAACAGCATCATAAATTTATAAATGTTTACATATAATCATGTCAAAAAGAGGAAAACATTAACAACCACATATAATCTACATCTTCCTTTTTCCCCTCCCAATGGTACTCAATTTTGGAGGCCTAGAACTAGAAGGTGCCCGTGCTATAGTATCCAAACGAGGACTAGGAGATCAAGAAGGGGAAACATGATATTCGAATGTGTCTTCATCGTCCTCCATGGCATCCAATCTTGCTGCTTCTTCTTCTGCTGCTGCTCTCTCTAATTCAACAAGATCCTCATCAGTAAGGAAGACATCAGCCTCATCATTTTGTTCATCAATAGTCCATTCACCATATGGATCAATGTCATCCAAGTCGATGGACTCATGTGAAACACCCTCCACCTTTCTAGTTCGAAGGCTTAAGGCCAGACGAAACAAAACAACCATTTAGGCGCTATTGAATCAACCTGTTCCTCTTCTTTGTGTGAATGTTCTCAAATAAACTCCAATTGCGTTCACACCCAGAAGCACTGCATGGCTGTGACAAGACACGTATGGCTAGCTTTTGAAGATTTGGTGTGCTAGCACCATAGTTCTCCCACCATAGATCTACAAAAACATGTTTAAAAAATATAAGTATTAAGAAATAAGAATAAAGTAAAGTTTAAAACTTTGAACAATCTATATGTAAGAATCAAGTTTCTAATTTCATTTTTTACCTGGTTGTTGTTTTCCTCTCCTTTCAATTGCTTGTTGGGAGGAAAAGAGTCTCCCCTTTGCATCCTTGTAGACCTTGAATAGATAAAAGAAAAAGTAAATCAAATATAGAAAATTCATAGATAGTCAAGGCTCAACATTGCAAATTCATAAATAAGATGTAACAAATCTCACCTCCAACTCATCAAGCACTTTATCTCTCAGCTCAGGATCAGGCACCATCCTATCAGTGCATATGACAAGACCTTCCATGACCTCCTCATCCGCCTTAAATGTGTCCGAGAAGTAGAACTTCGGATTCAAGAAGTAGGCGAAGGCATGGATCGGCTGGTGGAGTTGGTGTGTCCATCTCCGATCAATGATGCGCCATATGATTTCATATTTCTTTTTGTTTCCGCCATAGTAACGTGATATGGCCTCTTTGGCCCTATCCATGGCCTCATAGATGAACCCCATTTGCATGCCATCTCCATCCACCATACGAAGAACCCTCACCAAAGGTTTCATACTCTAAAAATGAAACAAATAAGTAAATCATACCGAAATTAACCCCTCAAAAAACAGCAAAATAGGACATCTATGTATAATTTATTTTTGTTGATTGCTACTTACCCCCATCACCTCCTCTCCATTTTTGATGAATGTCTCATCAAAAACTATGGCAACAATCCTCTCCCCTTCAGGTCTATTGGAAAATGAGGACTCCTTCCAAGCATCAGACACGAACATTTGTTTATATGACAACAAACTCCCAATGCTGGTGGCTGAGGCGGCTAGCAACCTGTCACCCGTGTCGCTATTAGTCCTTGCCATTTGTTAATTTCCTCATCAAAGAAAGCACCAAGTATGGTTGTAGATAAATTTTGTAACACTTTTTGCATCTTCAACCACTCTTTTGACCCATGAAATCTTCCCAATGTCCTCTAGCAATAGGTCTAAGCAATGTGCAGCACACGGAGACCATGCAATTGTGGCATACCTCTCCATAAGTAGCCCACCCTGTAGCCTAGGCATGCGCCTGCTTTTGTTCGTGATGACTGGGACAACATTATCAACTCCAACCCCCGACCACCCCTATTAGATTTCGTATGAAAAGTTCAACATTTTAACTTAAGGGAGGACCTATTGATTTTTTGTGCATCCAATCCACCATTAGGGAGGCCACAAAAAGTTAAGGAGATTTCTATTTCATCTCATCCGTCTACCATGTAAAATGTCAAACCTTTTCTTTCGGCCAAAATTTTTTGCTCCATCAACCATAAACCAAGTGGTATTCTAATGGCTTCCTAGTACCCTACCTAAAATTTTAGATGATAAACCCTCTCTCAGAATCCCAGAGGGCATTCAACAAACCTTTCCCACAGGCTGCCTTCCACCAGAAGCAGGGACATAGCATCCAAACAGCCATCCTGCCTGGGATGCTTTTCTTGCTCCAACCCCACTCCTCTGCCAGCGTTGGAAGTTCCTGTGAAACATGCTGGGAATAGCCAATTTGTCCCGATGAGCGACCCTCATCTGGGCAAGAGAACCATCGTGACTCTTCCTGGGGCAGACAGAATGGGAGTATCGGAAGTTTGACTTGTAAATACTCATGGGGTGCATAGATAGGGGATTTATGATCCCTCATCAGCCGGGAGCAAAGAAGGCATCTTTTGTTTTTTGTCTTTCCTCTTTCTTAAGCTCATATTCAGCAAGAAGGGCCTTCATCTCTCTAATGATCTCAGGAGTAGTATTCTTGCATCCCTCCACATTTTGCCCAGGGATTCTAGCAAGGTGGTATTTTAATCTGTTTATTCCTCCTGTCATCCATTTGTTGCATTCATGACATGTCAATTCACCTTTTTTATTTCCTGGAATTGCATACTTCCATGCAGGGTCTTTTTTTACTCCCTTTGGATTTGAAGACGACATTGCTGTTTCAAGTTCAAAATGAAAAAAAAAATCAGCTAGGGTTTGCAAAAAAATCAGCAAATAAATGTGATTCAAAATTTCAAAGTTTCAAACATTTGTAAAAGAAAAAAGATGCAAAACCAAGCTAGAAAGTAGAAACAATAAGAATTAGGCTATTAAGGAAAAGAGAAAAAAATTTGGCAGCATTTCCCCTTATTTTTGTTGATTTTTTAAATTTTGAATGCAAAAAAATTGAAGAAAACAAACAAAAAGCAGTGTTAGATCACTTACCTTGCTCGATTTTGACCTTTTTGGTTCGTTCTCCCTTCTTCTATCAATCCCACAGCAATTTGCAAACCTGGTTTTCAAGAGTGACAGTCAAAAAATGAAAAAAAAAAGCAAAAAAATCGTGGGTTTTAACCCGTTTTTGGACTCACCGGCTATCTGGTCGGACTGAAGTCCGACCTCGTGACTCTGGGCCGAAGTCTGGAGGTCGACTCGAATCGTGACTTGCCCGACTGACTCGAAGTCCGCGCGAATCGCTGTAGTAGGGGACTCAAGGACCGCGCGAATGCCGAGTCCGCAAACTATGGTTCATGGAAGAACAATAACTAAATAACTGTCAAACCAGGGTTTCCTTTGTAGTTAGAAGGAAAAGAAAATCATTCCCGATGTCGTTACAACATACAATTCATCAACTAACTTTTAAACTTCCATTTTCAGTTGAAAGAAAAACTATTAGCTGTAAACAAAGAATCTCAGAAAGATAATAACAACTTTTCTTTGCTTCTAGAAAGTAACGAACAATTACTACAACTATGAAACAAATGTAACAGCTATCATTCTATGGTTTAAGAAATGGAAAACTAACTGCCAACTTTTATCCGGCAATAACTAACTATTCCATCTAGGTTTCCCATTCAACCCATTTAACTAACTGAAGGAAGAAATAACTTCTTTATTTTCATTAATTAATTTCAGATCTTTCATTTCAGCTGAATGGATCAAGTAACTATCTCACTAATTAACTGCAGACTCTTACAACGTACATTAACATAAAAGAATAACATTCATGGCATAAATGATAGTAAACTTTAATTAGCATTGCATGTACCTAGATTTACGAGTGAGGAAGAAATACATTTGACATCATCTTCATGTTGTTATACTTGGGCTTCTTTATCTATGAGGGAAAGAGAATTATCATTAGGGGCTTTACCGCCCAACCAAGACGTACTGGTCTCTCGAGTTTCTTCAATTGAAGAACCCGCCCTTCACGAGGGTAATCAACATGGATCAAATTATCATCATGCCTCTGAACATGGTGTCAAGGACCTATACCTCCTGATCGACCCTACTAAGGGTACCTCCCAATTAGAAATGACACTCTGATCAATGGTATATCTAGTTCTTGATAGCTGACTGATGCTGAATCTAGCATCGTACCTTGGCCAAGGATTTTAATGTTTTCTGACTCTCCTATGCCGATGTCTCTAGCACTACTTTGTTGACATCTCTGGCACTCCTGTGCCGTCAGCACTCTCACGCTTGCTTGACATGATAATACTTAGATCAAGTTTATAGTCTTGCAACATTTGGTTAATTATCATTCTTTTCTTAGTTCGAGCTTATATCTTACTCATAGGATTTAACATCACAATAATCTGTTTAAGGATCTCTTCTTAAGATTAAGTTGTTGCCTTAAATCCTTTAAGAGAGAGATTGGACTCTTATCACTTCTTTGGGAGCAACCACTTAACATTCAAGGATAGCGGAACGAATTGAAGTCAGTTGAGAAAGAGCTACCCTTAGTCCACTGGCAAAGGTAAGTCATGAGATGAACACGGCTGAGAAGAAGTTACACAAGCTCCCATGACTTGATTCAAGATCTTTTCTCTTAGTTTAAGGTTAATACATCATTGAAGCTTCAAGGTTCTTATTTACATTTTATTAATATCCCCAAGAAGTCACAATTTAACAAAATATGCACATGTTCAGCTTCAATTTAGGGAGAAGAAAAAATCGGTTGACCAAACAATAAAGTTCTTAGGTAATTTCCCAATGGTTCAACTGAATCCAGATTCAGATTTTAACCAACGTCTAACCAAAGATTCAGAGGTGAACCAACCCGTGGAATCCAAGAAAATGACAAGGTTCAGGAGTTTAGATGGAAAAGAATGTAAAAGTCTCATCTTAGATAACTAGAAACAGAGTGAAGAGAGAAGAGTGTCGATTCCAGCATGGAGCAACTGAACAAAAGTATTTTGTTGGCAGCTTGCCAAGCATTCAATTTACTTTCAAGGAAGATATGTTAGAGAGTTTTTGAAGCAAGATATTTATTAAGCTTTTTATTATTGAAAGATCCATCAAAGAAATACGAATTCATTAGAAACCTACAGCTGGTCAAGAATTCCTTGACTTTCATAAGAAACGCCTGAACATTCACTTATAACATAGCTAGATTAACAAAATATATAAAACACATTTATGTGCCTATTAGAGAATGCAAACTCTTGAAGAAACCCCCGTACTGAGTTCACCATATGTTAGGCGCAGGAGACCCGAACTCTAACCACATCTTTCACTATACCCGTCTGTGGAGATCGAGACATTCACTTCCAAAATTCGTCTTCAAGAAGAAGCACTGAGAGAGAGAAGATTGTGGAAGAGCCAACAAGATAGAAATGGTAATGAGTGAAGCTAACCGAATGAAATGATACTCATAAATGAGTGAGAAAAGTTCGTAATGTAGCAAAAGGCGAATGCAGAGGTATCGAGTCTGGGTTCAAGAAGCGAGTGATCGAATATTATAGAAGAAGCTTGGCAAGGTATGTGAGTAGCGATTTTTGGAGTTGAGACTAGATGGTTTTTTTGTTCCCAAAATGAATGACCCTCATTCACAATGGAAGCCGATGGTTCTTGCAGGAATGACGAGCCAAGGCAGCGTAGTTTCCGTTCCCTAGCCCCCCTCGCCCCCCGCCCCCAAGAAGAAGCAAATGGAAAGAGAGGCTTTCAGATTAAATGCGAATACCTCTAGAAACCTCCACTCCAAGATTGCTTGAACTCCCAGAGACCTCTCGACTCCCATCTTGGCCGTTCCGACTAGAGGCAGGGAAAAGACTACCGCCGACGACTCAATTTTAAATTAATTCATTTTTGATTTAAGCCTTACTTAAGTTTAAATTTAGATCGATGGCCTTTCAAATAATTTTATATCCAACATCATTAATTTAATATTAATTTTCCATTGCAAAAAAAATATATTTATATATATCAAGAATTATTCCTCTCTACTCTCAAGAGGATAGTATTATTTAATATTTTATTTATATCTATTATTTTAATTTAATATATATAAACCTTTTGAAATCTCCTTAAAAGGTGATTAATGATATTTATATATAAATATTTAAAGTTGACTTGCATAACGTTAATTATATTTAATTACTTTTGACCAAGTTACTACTTCGATACACTGTCTTACACTGACTCAAGGTTTGATGATAAAATTGATCCATTGTTAACCACGTCCTCTCCCTGATGATATTTCCCTTTCTCTTGTGGTGTCGGCAATCCTGCATCCACTGACAAAGATTATGGTTAGATCGTTCTCAACGGCTAAATAATATGCATTTAAATTTAATCTCATGATCTCATTCAATTTCACGTGAACAATAAATTCACTTGCAAAACAAAAGTTCGTTAACATTACAGTTACGATAAAAGAACAACTATTGCAACTTTGTCATAATCACATGAAAGCAGTTACTTGAAACTAACATTGTATTCAATCTACATAAACAAACATATAGTGTCAATGTGAGGGATCTGACATTCTTTGTGATCTAATCTCAAGTTTGATGCATTATGTGGAAGTCTAAATTTGAATATTGATTTCATGTACAGCTACATACATGTGCATGTGTGTGAACACACACACACACACTTGGATCTTGAAAAAGATGCCTCCTGTCACAGCCATCCCTAACATGTGTCATACTGTGTCCATCCTAGAAATGCCATGTGACATGGCATTTTTATTAATGACAATTTTTTTTGTTTTGTAAGCTATATGGAAAATTTCTGATTATTTTTATTTGAGAGTTATAAGAGGCATTTTATTGTAAAGTAGATTGGAGTTGTAATGCCCAGTTATGGAATAGTGTCATGGCGTCAAATATATTATTTGGTAGCTTAGAATATTACAATGTTGTGGGGAGGCACAGGCTGGTGAGTCCAGTTGCATCCAGTAAGAAATGATGAATGGGGTGGTATGCGTCACTTTCTTAGTGGGCAATAAGAGATTCTTATTTGTATGTTACATACAGTGTATGAGCAAGCAGTCTTTAGCAAGAGTCACTGGTCCTGTATGGATGAGAGTGATGACCTTGGTCATCAAATATTGCAGGACGCATACTGTGGGTTATCCTTCTTAATATATGCTTTTGATTTTGTTGTAGTTGTATAAAAAATTTATACATGTCTGCAGACTATTTTCAATCCAGGGATCTGATACAGATCCATTATCTCTGTGTTTGTGTTTAAGTGTGGAGAACATAGTCTTAACAATCCATTCCAAATTCACACTATACCAACTCGTCAAATATTGAAAAATTGGATGATTTCTTCCTATTGGCTGGAACTACAAAGCAGAAAATAAAATCTCTAAGCATTGTAATATAGTTTGCTGCAAGAGAGATATGCCTTTCATAGTCTAGTTGCTTGCTAAAGACTTATAGATTGTTTCTTTCTTTTATGATCTTAGAATTACCATTGACATTTCCCTTGTATTTAAAAATGCTACCAAGCATTTATATACCATTTCTTTGGTTTTATATCGTCAGCTACATTGCAGATAGGGATATATAAGCTGATAATTACTGTCCTAACTTTTTGTAGAGATTATTTCTTAATTTTTGGTAAATGAATTTTTAGGTAGGTCTCTAGAATGACTTCGGTATGTGAGATTAATTTTATCTCTTATATATGACTGTTTAGTGTATTTTTTCTTTCTGAAACTCCATAGTGGAGAATGCTTTTACCATCTATTGAAAGCTTGTTTTGATTATATAATGGCTACTGTGACTGTGGAACATTTCTCATAATCTGTTTTTAATTTGTTTTGCAAATATGTGATTCCCAAACATTACTTATGAGAATATCTTGTGCAGGTCTCCAAATTTCTTTCCCATTTCTTCCCAGAAATCATTAACTACAGCTTCACGGCTTACATGGAAAGTCAGGTATGCACTTTTGAGGAGCATGTGAATGGTGTTTCTTATTATTAATTTCAATGATTATACTAAATACAAGTGAACTATATGGTATTAAAAACTATTGTTGTATATGAATAAAAGTGTTTGGATATGAACTTTGTACTGAGACATTAAAACGTAAAGTGTGTGAGAAATTATAAGCATTTGAAATATTTGGAAATTGTTTAGGTGGAAAGATATATTTAATGGTAAGTGAGTTGTTAGAAAATATTGTTGGATTGCTGATACTTTTTATTCATTTGTGGTTAACTGATTTGTATGTATATTATACTTGGATGGTAAGATTATGGATCATTTGTGATATTGTTCACTCATTCGATTAGTCTATTAGTCGTATTGTGGTTCACAAACTTGGACTTGTAAAACTTGGCAGACCCAAATTTGACTCGAACTTGGCAAAAACTTGACAACTTAAACCTACTTGAATTCCCTTAAAAAATCTAAATTTTATGCAAGATATGGTTATAAAATGCACCAAATGGATTTGTAAAACATTGTAGAAGCATTTTTTATTATAATTTATGACATATACAATGGACAACCAATGAATATTATATGTATTATGATTTTATGACACTTTTCATTGAAAAACTGTCTTGCCCCAATAGTTGCAAACAATAGTCTCTAGGTTTGATCTTGGTGTGTTATGTTTCCAAGCAGCGCCCTTGTGGCTGTGACTTTTAGCAACGGGTCAGATTACTCTTCTTGATGCAGATGCCATTGTATGCTAAGTAGACATTCATAAAATTAGAAAAATAATTTCTAATGCAGCATGTTTAAGTAAATGAATAGCAATAGCATTAAATGATTTAAGCAAGATAATAGTTTTTCCAACTAAATTTTTTGAAAATCTTTGATTCGATCATTACTATTCATGAAGTGATTCATTCCATGGATAAAAGCAAGAATGCTGGCCTTGTTCTCAAGTTGGACATGGACAAGGTTATTAAAAATAATATTTTTATATTTAGTTTAATGGTCAAATAAGATATTAGAATAGACTTTAGGCGTATTCTTTTATTCTTTTAGTTACGCTTTAAGTTAGATTTCAGTTAGAATCAGTCAAAGCTTTCAGTTAGCTTTTTGAGCTTTCAATTACTTTTAGTTAGCTTTTATTAGTCTATTGATATCTTTGCTATTATTAGCTCATTGTAGTTCTATCATAGTTACGGGACTCGCCCGGACTCGCCCAGACTTGGTGAGTCGTGCTCCACGCACCCTTGGCCGAGTCCTAGGAGCGCGGGCGCGGGCGCGTCCATACGCGTCCAGTCCGGACTCGTCGGACGCGCCGCGTCCAGGAGAGTCTCGACCCTTGGATGCGGCCGGCGGCAGCAAAGCAAAGACACAATAAAAAAACATAAAGTGCAAGTTAAAGTTTTTGTTTTTTTTGTCCTATAGTATCTCCCCAACCCTAAAAGCAACCTCATTTCATTCATTTGGCAAAATAGGAGGAGAAGAGAGAGTTGTGAAGAAAAATAGGAGGAGAAGAGAGGGCAACTAGCAAGCTGTTGAAGACAAATCCAGGGTCATATATCATTTGGGGAGCTTCATACCAGCAAGGAGGTGCATTGAGAACTCATTACCAGTGATTGGGAGGAGTTTGCATTGCATTCCAAGCCAAATCTAAGAGGTAAGTTTGATTTTAATTGATTTTTTTTGTGTTTTTTTAACAAATAATTCATTGTAATTTGTAAAATCATTGTTTTTTTGAGTTTGCATATTTTTTTTACAAACCCTACTTGCAACTTAAATAATTTTAGAAACCTACTTTTGTAGCCACATTCATTTGCAAATCAAACCATATTATTATTTTCACAATGTCTCAAACCCCAGTCAGAAAAGACCCTACTTGGAAACATGCTGAAATCTTTCCCGGAATGAAAAGAGGAGACACAAAATGTAACTACTGCAAAACAATATATCATGGAGGCATAAATAGATTAAAATACCATCTTGCACGCATACCTGCCCATGATGCAGTGGGTTGCACTAAAGCACCTCCTGAGGTTGTTCGTGAAGTGCAGGTGCAATTAGAAACTTTTGAAATGCAAAAAGAAATGAAAAATAAACAAAAGCAGGAGTTGGACAGGGACTTGGTGCTGTTGGAGATGCTTCTTCGATGCCTCCATATCTTCCTAGTGCTAGTGCTTCTGTTTTTGCATTAGTTATGCCTATGCGTACTCCTAGTGCTGGTGGCGCTGCTACTGCTAGTGGTAGTGGCAGTATTAGAATTGGCCCTAGAGTTTGTAAATCTAGGATGAACTCATATTTTGTACCACTCACTACTCCTAGTTCCCAACCGTCGCTTGAGAGCATGGGTTGGAACAAGGACGCACATGATGCAGCAAAAAAGACAATTGCAGATTTTTGGTACTATTGCACCATTCCCTTCCATGTAGCCAGGTAATTCTTTTTCATTTAATTGTTTCAAAATTTATATTTAAATTTTATTATTTTAGAATCTAGATGTATCTCATTATCGAATTCAAATTTAAAGTTAAAAACTTAAAACTTTTCATTTTACAATACTTATGTAACTTATTAATTTATTTATGACATGTTTTAGGTCACCTTTTTGGGAAAACATGGTTGATACCATAACCATATGTGGGGCGGGGTTCAACGCCCCTAGTGAAGATGAATTAAAGGGCCCACTTTTGACTGAAAAGGTGGCAGATGTGAAAACACAATTAGAGGAGCAGCGCAAGCAGTGGAGGATGATTGGTTTCACCATCATGACTGATGGTTGGACCGATAGGAGAAATAGGACGCTGCTTAATTTCCTAGTTTCCTCTAGAGGTAATTGTACTTCCCTCAATGCATTGATATTTGAATTTGATTTAGTGATTAATAATTTAATATGGTTGATTTATGTTTTTTAATTTATTGAATAATTGGTTTTGCTTATTTTTTTCAGGAGACACCGTCTTCATGAAGTCCATTGATGCTTCTGCCCAATTCAAAAATGCCACATAGCTGTGTGAAGCTATAGAGGAGGCGATAGCTGATGTGGGGGAAGAGAATGTAGTGCAAGTGGTGACAGATAATGCAGTAAATTATGTTGTTGCTGGTAGATTATTGATGGAGAGGCACCCTACTATATTTTGGACTCCATGTGCCGCCCATTGCATTGACCTCATGTTGGAGGATCTTGGCAAGCTCCCATGGATCAAAACATGTGTGGATGCAACAAAAAAAATATGCAAATTTGTATACAATCACACATGAGTGCTTAACCTTATGAGGCAATACACGGGGTTCAGGGAGTTGTCTTGTCTTGGTATCACTAGGCTTGCAACAAATTTTATCACGATACAATCCTTGATTCGGTCAAAGGCAGCTTTAAGGCGCATGTTTACCAGTGAGGAGTGGTCTTCCTCATCCTTTTCTACAAGCATTGCAGGGATTGCTGTGGTTGATTGCATTTTTGATGAGCAAGGGTTTTGGACACCAATGGACGAGATTGTGAAGGTAAAAATTTAATTCTTTATTATGTTTGAATTTTTAATCATATCTTACTTTTATTTGTTTATTTTCGTTCACACTTATTTGTGAAACATGTTTGCACTTTGCAGTTTATTGAGCCCTTGCTAGTTCTCCTACGAGTTGGAGATGGGGAGAAGCCCGCAATGGGCTACATATATGAGGGCATGGATAGGGCCAAAGAGGCCATTAGATCAGTCTATGGTGGAGTTGAGGAAAGTATCGTCCCTTTGGGATATCATTGATAGGAGATGGCAAAACCAACTTCATAGGCCCATCCATGCAGCCACATGTTTCCTAAATCCGGTCTTACAATTCCGCTGTGATTTTCGTGCAAATAGAGAAATTCTTAGTGGGCTCTACACGATGATAGAGTGGATGTTGCCCGCTGTTACTACATAGATGGTGAGGAGATAGATGCCTTCACTAAGGCACAAGGAGACTTCTTTGCACGTCAAATGTGCAAAGATAGTAGGACAACATTACTGCCAGGTAAAAATATATTTAAGGGCATAATTTTCATCTTTTTATATTATAAATTATTATTAAATGTTGAACTTGAACTTGAAACTTGAAATGAGATTGATTTTGTTTCTTTTTCTCATCTCAGATAGATGGTGGCATATGTTTGGTTCTGATACACCGATCCTGCAAAATATTGCCATTCGTATATTGAGCCAGCCATGCAATTCATCTGGTTGTGAGCGCAATTGGAGTATGTTTGAGCACATACACTCCAAGAAGCACAATAGATTGATAGTGGAGAGGATGAATGACTTGGTATATGTTCATTACAACCTTCGGCTCAGATACAGGAAGCTTTTTGACCACGACAAAACCCCGATCAGTGTAGAGGAGGTTGATCCACAGTTTGAGTGGATCAATGAGGCTACAAATGCAATCTCTAGTGACGAGGACCTTGATTGGGTGGACTAGGTAGAGAGAGAGGCCGAGGTTGTAGCCATGGCTGAGGTGGAGGCTAGAGCACGAGGAGACATAGCTGCTATTGGTGAGAGTGGAATGGAGAGTCAGACACAGGCAGAGACTATGGCTGCAGCTGCAACATCATTCAGGACCCTTAGACGCCTTCGTAGGAAGGATGCTGGCTCCACTATGCCATAGAGTCATAGACTTATAGCTATTGTTTTACTTTTGATATTTCATATTTGTATGGAACATTTGATGTCATGGATTTCATATTCCATGAGTTTTGTATACATTTGACTAATTTTATATATCTAAGTATGCTATTTCCTTCAGCAACGCAACTACAATTTGTGTACTTTATACTTATGTGATCATTGTATACTTGTGCATGTGATCCAATTTGCTTTTATTTGTGTTGTATTTAATAAAGGGTGCTTGAAACAAGTTTTAAATCCTTAAAAATCTCTAAATTTCTAGGGTTTTTTCAACTTTTTTTCATTTTGCTGAGTCTGCGCTGAGTCCGAGTCCCAAGTCGCCGAGTCGTGAGTCGAGTCATCCTTGCCGAGTCTGAGCGGAGTCCGAGTCTCGTTACTATGAGTTCTATATAAGTATGCGTTTGCTTCTTATTTAATTAATCAATTATCTTTGAAGAGCACAAAGATATATTGAGAGAGGGAGGAGGGGGAGGGCGGAGGGGGTGAATCAGTATATCAACAAAATTTTACCCTCTCAACTTTATCAACTTTTAAACTTCAACACAATATCAACTATGCAATAAGGCACAATATGATCAAGTTGACACCAACAATTGTATTTTATGTTTTTATATGAATTTACAAAGATTGTAGCCACCAATCTACTTGAATCACCAATTTTGTAGTTTAGTAGGCACCAACCTACAAGGAGCACCGACCTCTAATGTTCGTAGGCACCAAACTACTGGAGGTGCCAACCTCCGCTTGCCAAACACCAACTTAGCAAAAATGATAACTTAAAGAACAATGTTGCTTCTTCAATGGATGATGGACCATACAACCACTCTTCCTTTTGATTTTATCTTTCTTGAATGATGTTCACATAAATCAGCATATGATGAATTCACTATACAAATCTGCCTCTTATATTCTCTTCATACAAATTTGCCTCTTATATTTTCTTCATACAAATTTGCCTGTTATATTCTTTTCATACAAATTTGCTCAACACGTACAATCTATCTTCTTGTCTTACCTCTACAATAGATGATGATCTTTTTCACAAATCTAAAATATATCTTCACAAAAGGACTTTGCACATCAAAACTGCAATCCTATCTTCTCATGTTCTTTTTATAGAATCTGCATACTCACAATCATTCACACTCTCATTCTTCTTTGTGATATATGATCCTTCTTTAAGATTCACACAAGTCCTTTAACTCTGCTCTTTTATTCCACATTCTCATTCTCACCCTCACACACAACTTCTCCGCTTGCCTTTATGTCTTTAGTGATTCTATGAATGGATGCAATCCCTTGAAATGGATACAACCATTTAAACAATCATGTCTTTTCACTAACAAATCTGCAAATAATCTTCTTAAACTTTCCTCTTCATTTGTTTGGTGTCTATGATATTCTTCTATGTCTTTCACACCACACTCCACACACTTCAAAAGTTCACCCAAAGTTTCCTTCTAAACTTGTGAAACAAGGTGACTTAAGTGAATGTTCATAACCTTTCAAAACAAAACAACGCAATTTTCCAAACAATCACATCTCTTCACGCAATCCTCTCTTCACAAATCTGATCTATAAATTCACTTTAAAACTGCACTATCTTTCTTAACATTCAACTCTCAATTTTCATATACATTTGTCATATATGTATTTTGCATTTGACCTTCATATATGGCAGCATATCTTCATCAATATGAATCTCAAATGGATTTCATATTTCTGCCCTTTAACTCTTTCTCAATCTACTCTTATTCATATAATATTCATTACACACACACCTTCAAATGTTCCTATCATTTACCTCTTATACCTTTTCAATAGATATGTCTTTTGTGGATGGATATGTTTGTTTGTTTCTAAAAGCCCTTCACAAACAAATTTCAGCCCTTCCCTTAACAAATTTTGTCCTCTAGTGATTTTGTCTTATTCACTTTTGTCTTCTTCTCCAAATTGTCTTCTAGTGATTTTGTCTTATTCACTTTTGTCTTCTTCTCCAAATTGTCCTCTAGTGATTTTATCTTATTCACTTTTGTCTTCTCCCCCAAATTTTCCTCTTTGCAAAATATATCACTTGAAAATTGCTGGTATTCCACAAGGTATTCACACCATACAAAACCGTCTTTTATATCATCCTTGTTTCTTTCCTTCAAAAGAGTCGACCTCTTAACATTTCTCTTTCCAATGTTTAAATCTTTAATTTAAACATACACTCTCCAACATGTAACGAATACAATGGGCAACTCTTATTACATCAGACCACTCTTATTATAATAGGCAAATATTACATCAATGATTTCATTAATTACTCTGTGCCTTTGACATCAATGACAACATATTCCAACAATGATGACTATGTTGTCCATGCATATTTGACATCAATGACAACATTTCTAACAATCTTGACAATAATTCTTTATGTGTTCATAATTATTTTATGGTATTAGAGCTCGGGTTTCGGGACCGGTTAGTGCATGAATTCTACAGACGGTGAAGTGACAAATTCAATGTAGGACATCGGAAATTGTGCCAAGGGTGACTACAAATACTACAAATTTTGTACAAAGATTTTTTGACGGATATTTTTTCCTACAAAAATTTCGTGGGTATTTTTTTTTACAAAATTCGTAGGGTTTGATTGTAAAAAAAATCTAGGGTTTCAGATTTTTTTTGAAACGGCTAGGGTTTTTGCACATTTTTTTGGTGATTTTAAGACTTGTGGCTATGGTTTTCAAGCATTTCCTGTGAAGGCTAGGGTTTTCTGCATTCAAAAATTCGGCACCTAGTGTTTCAATTTTTTTTTTTTTGGCACCTAAGGTTTCAATATTTTTTAAGGTTTTTTGATCAAAATCATGACGTAGGGTTTTGCAGCAGTGTGAAAAGTTATTTTTTTAATCTTTTTTTCGATTTTTTGGAGAAAAATGCGGTTTTCCAGCTCTTTGTGCAAACTAATGTTTTGATTTTATTTTTCAGAGCTAGGGTTTCATCATTTTCTTTGACTTCATATTATAGAAGAGATGGCTTCATTACCCAACATCGTGTTGGAAGGAAGTCAGAGGTTCAATGACAAAAATTACAACACTTGGAAGCAATAGATGTTGACCATCTTCGAATACAGGTGCCTTGATCAGATTGTCCTTGGTACAAACTTATTCCACAATTGTGGTAAAGGACCATGACAAATTTGATGGAAGTAATTGAGAGGTGGTTATGCTTATCAAGTTATTTGTCACAAATGAGATGCTTTTATAGGTTCCTTCAGGCAAGACCTCAACTGAGATTTGGAAGCACTTGCGGATCTGCATGAGACGTCAGACAAGGGCATGGCATTCTTCTTGAAGAATATGTTATTCTCAATCATGATGGATGAGAAGATGTCTTTGTAGGATCACTTGATGAAGATCAAAGATATTCGTGATCAGTTAGAAGCAATAGGTCGCAAGATGGAAGAAGACATTGTGGTTATCACATTGAAGAGTTTACCACGAGCATATGAGAACTTTATTGAGACTTGTTTGATGACTTTACAACAGTTGACTTGAAGTTCGATGACTTGTGCAACAATCTCTTGCAGCATGACAGATTGAAGAAATATTTTGATAGTGTTACACCCCGATTGTATAGCTACTACTACATAGGGCAATAAGATGTAATGATTGAATCATTCAAATAAATATAGCATGTTGTTCTTGTTATCAAAATGAATGTGTCCTATTTAAATAATTGTCTCATTTGTCTGATACTTCTATTGATGTAATTCTTGATTAATGTTGCATGCAAGTTATGGAATAATGTTTATTCTAATTTTTGAGATGTTATATGAATACTGCTTTGTTGTGAGCATATGACTTCCGTTGTCGTGTCATGATGTGCAGGTAAGAGGACTATTCCTCCAGGCAGAGGAGAGATATCACTCGAGGAGGAGCTTGGTCGGGTAAACAGTAACGAGTACCAATTGAGCATACACACACATACTATAGACTGAGTAAGCTAAGTCAATTTGTTGAGTGAAGGGTAAGTCATCCATAGGCTTGTTTATTAACATTAGGAGTCGTATCTACTTCTGAATGCATGAATAAGTGATGCTTACCAGTGTAATTGTATGTGGGATAATGTTACTAGTTAGGAGGTGGGCATATGTATATATATATATATACGGTATGTACACGTACCCATAAGTATATTCATGTCGATACAAATGTATGAGAGTAGATGGATATGCCATATGTGTGCATTGATATAAATACAGTTATGAATATGTATACATAGAAGTATACAAGAAAATATACATGTGTACATACCCACAACCAACCTGTTATATATACGTGAATATGGATAAATATTATGCTGACATTACCTTGGAATCTACATATACACATATATATACATATACATAGGTACGTATAATGAAAGTATGCTGACTGGCTCGCAGTATACGTACTTTGTAATTTAATATGTATATGTATATACATTTATATATGTAAAGGTAAATATGATTATATATTTAATATTATATCAAATATATATATAATGTAGTCTTTACAATATATATATATATATATATATATATATATATATATGTATATGAGATTATTTAAATTATTAAATTTAAATAAATATACATAGATATATATTATGTAAATTAAAACTAAACTATATATATATCTTAATATAATAAAATAAATATGTAGATATATTTTATTAAATGGAATGGAAATCGAATAAAGTTTAAATAACACTTTATTTTAATATCATTAAGTGTAGAAATGAAATCAAAGATTGGAAAAATGAGACTTTATTTCTCAAAAATAAATATTTCCTTCAAAAGTCGAACAACTCTTTGAAAATTAAATATTGTGACTTCAAAATAAATCGAATATTATTGGCAAACCACGCCATGCTTAAAATATTTCTTTTGAACTATATGGAAACTATGAAAAGGAAAATAAAAAGGAAATGAAGATTTCCCGTGAAATTGAAGCGCACCTGCAATGAGGAAATCCTTGAGAGGTGTCGATTGCAGCTTGGGAAAAGGGAAGTGTGGACGCCATAAAGCAAGGAACTTTTTCTTTGCAATTATCATCACTTATCTTCACCTGTTGAATTGCGCCTATACCTGTAGGTGTCACATTTTGAGAATTTATCATGTGCAAAATGAATTGTTCTTCATTGCTGTCATCATAAGAAAGTTGAAAATCTTATCAAAGAGTTGCTACATCTCTTGTTTGAACTATTCCAAACCTTACTGGCAGCTTGGACGCCTTAGGAAGGGGAATTTGTTGAGTTTTGTAAAACTATATAAAGGCTGCTTTGCTTATTCTTCAAGACACGAATTTGGAATTTGGAAGTTCGATTTTGTTCTTTTCAAGAGGTTTATAAGTAATTTCTGAGTGAGTTTTGTTCTGCTGTGAGTGTGCATTCATTTCTGAGAGTTTATTTGTAATTTCTGAACACCTTCATTTTGTTGCGAGTGGCGCATTTTTGAGAATCATATATTTACAGAGGGTTCTTTATATTTTCTGAGTTTGCATATTGTTGAGAGAATCCATTCTGCTGTGAGATTAAGATATCATTTTTTGAGTATTTACAATTGCGGAGAAGAGGCACCTGTGAGTAAAGCTGGGAAGCATAGTCTGCAATTCAAGAGGAATTGCCAGTCACACAAAGTGTTGTGTCATCTTCGTAGAAGGAGGCATTTGAACATGCACGGGTTATTCTTCTACTATCTTCTCATTTCTTTATTAAGTTGTTTAAAAAAAAAAACGGAGTCTCTATGTTTACTGTTGTGCATAGGCTGAAAGGCAATCGTAGTTGTGATTTCTGTGTGGATGAAAGTATGTACTGTTTATGATTTGCTTTACTTTTTTGAATTTAACAAAGTAAAATAGATAAAGGTTAAAGGTTGCTTATTATGTGCAATGCATTCTTGTATGATCTCCATATAAGGAGAATATGTTTGAAGTAGACACTAAATACTAGGACGAGAATGATAGCATCGAGTCAAGTAACAATCCCCAGCTTAAGTTATTAAGGTTAACTTAGTGAAGCTTGTGTAACTCCTAGGACATTGATTTCCAGAATAGGAGAGGACTTTGAGTTACTTGTTATACTTTTCATTTCTAGTAGTTTAGCGTGATGTAGGAGGTCTAGGGTACGCACTAGCTCAGAAGGATTGACCTATGCGTAGTGTAAGAAAGCCTTAATGCAAATCGGCCCTGAGTAGTGTTTATGATAGATGACCTTCATTCAAAGTACTGAATGATAATACTTTGGCCAAAGTAGTGAAATGTACAAATTCCACTTAGATGTGAGTTAGTTGAGACTACACTGTTAGTTCATTGTGATCCTAGTACTAGTTTGAGATTGTGAAATAGCAAGGTTCTAGTTGTGTAGGACACAACACTATGCTCAGTTGGTAATCGTTAAAGGATACCCTACCCTTCTCTTCTTCGAAGGGAGGGCCATCTATCTAACGATAAGTGTGCAGGGGACCGCATTATAAGTCTGTGGTTGGTGGAAAAGCGCCCGAGTGATGTTTCTCCTCCACAACAAGTGACCGATGTACCAAGATTTGAAACGACGGATTCCTAGACCTTCTTACTACTATTTGTTCTAAAGCTCATTGGAGCTATGTTAGTTAAGGTATGTATTCTTGTTTCATGTACTTGTGAAATTATATTGAAACATAATGTTTATTGCAAATTAACATGGCAATATGTTCATGTTTTATCAATAAAGAAAAATAAATAAAAAATTTATTGCAATGACATGTTAACACATTTACTTACTTTTAGGATGTAATTATGGAAATTTTAATTTGACGTACGGGTTTGGTCGTCACAGATAGTAGTAGTGATACACCCACAATTGAATAGGGCTTTGCAACCAAGGAGAAGGGCAAAGGCAAGTGGCCTTAGAAGAAAGGTCAAGGGAGTTTTGATGATTCTTCAAATAATTTGAAGGCTATGGCATGCCACTATTGTAGAAAAGTTGGTCACATGGAGAAACATTGCAGAAAGATATTGCTGATTAGAATTCCAACCTATAGCAGTTGGCATTGAAGACCATGGTTTGTATTGGCTAGTTGACATTGCAGAGGTTCAAAAGCATGCATTGGCAACCACATATGGTGGATGGTTTACCTGGTATCTAGCAGTAGATTCAGGGTATTTGTGGAGCATGCCAGGCAGGGAAGCATCATAGATCTTCGTTCTTAGAAGGACAACTTGGAGAGCTCACGGGGTCCTTTGGCTAGTTCATATAGATGTATGTGGACCAATGAATACCTCATCAGTCACGGGTGCCAAATATTTTCTATTATTTGTTGATGATTTCAGTAGGAAAATGTGGGTGTTTTTCCTAAAAGTAAAATCAGAGGTGTTTACACAATTTCAGAAGTTCAAGTTATTAGTGGAAAAAGAGTTTGGTTGTTTTTTGATCACTCTTAGGTTTGATAATGGGGGTGAATTTTGCTCACATGAATTCATAGAATTTTGTGCTAAACATGGTATCAAACAACAATACACGACACCTTACACTCCACAACAAAATGGAGTTGTTGAGAGATGGAATCAAACTATTATAGAGATGGCCCAATTTATGATGTAGAACAAGAATGTTACCAAGGGGTTTTGGGTTGAGGCAATTTATACTGTTGTTTATCTTCTCAACATGTCTTTGACACAAGCAGTGAAGAAGAAGACCCCAGAGGAAGCATGGTCTGGAAGGAAACCAAAAGTGAGTCATAAAGCCTTGAAAAGTAGGGAAAAGGCAATAAGGGGGTATTTTCTCTATTTATTCCTTTCCCTAAGACATTTCATTAGGAAAGAGATCACAAGGTGTAAAGATTGACTTTCAACCTCAAAGGTGAGTTAATCAAACCTAGATCTCAGTCCTTAAGACCATAGGACAAATTTGAAACCAAATTGAAATGATATGCAATGCTCAAACCTAATGAATTATAAGACCTAGAACGTGAAATGCAAATTCCCAAAAGTACAAAAACTAAAACCAGTCACCAAAAGTAGGTTTTGAGCTCTATTGAAGGATAGGTTTGCCCTAGGGCAAATGGGTCTTGTTTAGGGCTTCTAAAAATTCTTTTTGCAGTCTTCTAAGATAGGATCTTAGCTTTTGTTTTGTACAGGTCCCATCGTTGAAAAGTTGGAAATAAATTTTGAATTCGAATTTCCATGGCTTGACAATAATGATGACAACCTATGCAATAATGCAAAATTGCTCTTCAAGATCTTCAATCCTTCTTCAACATGTAATTTGCACATACACAAAGAGGGAAAAATTGTTTTGTTTGAATGGGGGTTTGCCTTAGTCAAACCCCAAGTTTGGTAATTAAACCTTCATAGAAGGATAATGGCAATGGAGAAGGAAATGATGAATGAACACTTACTTGCTACAACTCACCAAACCTTCAATGGCTTCCTTTAGAGGACTGGAGACAAACACAACACTTCAAGGAACTTGATCTCGCTTTGCTTGATGGATTTGGACACTTGAAAATGCTTGGATGCTTTAGGATCAACAATGCATGTTAGCCTTCACAAGATGACATGAGCACACATAAGCTTGAACATGATGATAGTATCTTGGTTGCTGCAACAAATGACTAATAATTCTGCTCTTGAATGGTTTTGAAAATAATATTTTCTCATATGAAGTCTTCAAAAAGCGTGTTAAAATGCTTAGATTTGAATTGATAAAAAGACTATGTATTTATAGGTGTTTATCTAATTTCTAGAAAATTAGATTTTGAAAGCTGACAATTGCATATTGAATTTGAATCATTAAAATATCGCCAAAATCATTTTTAAAAATGGTTCCTAGGACTTAAAGAGGACCCATTGGTGATTAAAATATTAGTTGCATTAGTTAAATGTCGGTTTCCTTTTTGGAAAACTGGAATAATAAGGCTTTGGAATACATAATTTGGCAAATTAGAAGCTTAATTAAGTCTAATAAATTAAGGGACCCAAACATACTATGAAATTGTAAAGGGTATACAATTCCCTATACTACAAGCCTATCAGTTGATTGATGTCCACATTGACCACTTGACATTCAATAGGGATGTGGTAATTGATGAAGAAGTTGGGCCTTTTCAAGTCGCCTTTGACATCGAGAGTACTACAGATTGACCTTTGAAGGCTGCGGATTTAGGTGTTCATCTCCCATTAGTTAAACTTGAATTGGGGACTATGATGATTCCGAACATGTGGAATCCCCCAGGCACACACCTCTAGTAGTACCAGATGATCTTCTTCAGGAGAACCTTGAAGAGCACCTAGATGATATAGTACCAGAGGGTCCACAAGATGATGCTCATGTTGATTTGGATAGACAAGGTTTGACAAGGAGACCTAAGTGGTGGGAAAAACTCATTGGTGATGTTTAGAATGATGAACTACTTGATGGTCGATCATATAGAGGCAAGAGCATACATAACACTGTTAATTTTGCTCTTATGGATAACATTCAAGGTGTTTACGAATGATAAGACTTTGCAGAAGCAATAGGTAAACTTGAATGGGAAACAACCATGGATACATAATATCAGAGTCTTATGAAAAATAAGACTTGGGTCCTTTCAGATCTACCTTCAGGGAAGAAACCCATTGGTTGCAAATGGATGTACAAAGTCAAGTACACAGCTGATGGTACACTTGACAAGTATAAAGCACGATTGGTGGCTAAAGGGTTCTCGTAGAGAGCAGGTATTGATGATGAGGAGACCTTTGCTCTTACAACAAAGATGAGCGCCATTCGGTTAGTTCTAACCATGGCAATACAGTTTGGGTAGAAAGTCTATCAAATAGACGTCAAGAGTGCCTTCCTCAATGGTGGCTTAGAGGAAGAAGTGTACATGACACAACCACAAGATTTTTCAGGTTATAGGAAAGGAGCATCAATTTTGCAGATTGACAAGAGCCCTTTATGGCTTGAGGCAAGCACCTAGGGCATGCTACATCAAGATTGACAAGTATTTGGGGCAATAAGGATTCCAATGCAATCCTTCAGATCCGAATCTATATGTCAAGAGAATAGGCAATAACATCATCCTTCATGTCGTATGTGTGGATGATATCATCATTATAGGTAGTCAAGAGCATTTGATTGAGAAAATCAAATGTAATTTGCGTCACATTTTTGATATGACAGACTTAGGCCTCCTACATTATTGCCTAGGTGTAGAGATTTAGCAAATAGATGGTGGTATTTTTATTTCATAGTCTAAATATGCTAGGAGTTTACTAGGCAAATTTAGAATGATAGATTGCAAAATCACATCTACACCCATGGAGAAAGGGATGAACGTTTCAGCCAACATAGACTCAAAGGTGATCGATGAGTTAGCTTTCAGGCAACTGGTGGGCAGCCTTATCTATCCTACCACCTTTAGACCTAATTTGAGTTATGTTGTGAGTTACATTTCCTGTGTTATGAAAGCCTCAAAGGAAGAACATTGGGTTGTAGCGAAGTGGGTAGTAAGATATGTGAAAGGGACACTTGACTTTGGCATTCTATACAGCAGAATCAAAGATCCTAGGCTGGCTGGGTTTACAAATTCAGATTGGGCAGGTTCAGTTGATGACAGGCAGTCCACTTCTGGGTATGTATTTAGTCATGGCACAGGTGCATTCACATGGACTAGTAAGAAGTAGCAGGCAGTAGCTGTTAGAATTGTGAAATAAGCACAAAACCATGAGCCACAGGATCAAACAATGAACAAAGACACCTTCCACGCAAGAGATCTGCAAACAATAGATGCAATATTCCTCAACAAGAAAAAGCTATTGAAGCAAGAGACTGTCAAAAAGATATGAAAGCTCAAGATGATAATTACAATGAGGGTTGATTGCTTATAAGAGCAAAACCCTAAATGAGAAAGGGATTAGATCATGACAAGTGTCAACATCACATGAGATGAGACATAACGATCTAATATTAGCTCAATCTATAAAAGCATTAAAAGCCCTCCTAAGTTTAGCTTAAGTGCATGAGAATAAATTAGACTAATAATCAATTAAAGAGTAATTAATTATTAGCTAATGCATGATTACTCTAACACACCCCCTTAAGATGAACTTAGGGAAGTAGCTAAAAATCCTAAAAAAGAGAATGCATGATAGGTCCTGACAAACAAGGACTGGTTAGATATCCATGTACAAACAAAATATCTCTATAATGTGGAGAAATAGAGAAAACTTCATGGGATAAACTCCACTCCAAAAAGAGATGAAAGCCAAGTGAAGGACTGAAGAAGCCTCCAAACAAGACAATCTCCCAAAAAGGAGAACATGTAGAACAACACTGAAGCACGAAGAAGCTGTAGACTGTTGTCGAAAGAAGCTGTAGACTGTTGTCGAAAGAAGACTGATATAGTGCTGAAATTAAGAACCTCCTTTGGAACAAATGATGATTAGGATCAAGATAACAAGAATCTACATGAGTGCCCCAATGGCACTACTAGATTCAAATGGTAAACAAAGGCAAAACATCTAGAAATCGAAGATACAAATGTTAAGATCAAGGAGACTATACTGCTTGAGTGCCCCCAATGATGCTACTCCAATCAGATGGCAAACAAAGTTAAACATCTGGAAGTCGAAGATACAGGTGGTACATGAATCTGCATGAGTGACCCCAATGACACTACTCAACATGCAAGATGCAAGTCGAAATACAGGTATTGATAGTCTGAAGAACATTGATTACAAGAGAGACCATAATCTGCATGAGTCTCCCCAACGACACTACTCGAATCAGATGGAAAACAAAGGCAAACATTTGGAACTCGAACATACAAACCACATAAGTACCAAAAGTCTCTAATCAAATGAAAATGGAAGGCCACTTCTAGAAATAGGAATGTAAGAATGTCCATATGGTAAATGCTCCATCTCATCAAAATGCATGGGTAACCAACCATTGCACCCACCTAGTACATAGGAACAAGAACTCGATACGTAGATCACTCCAAACCGCGAAACCAAGGAAGCATTAGCACGAATAGTAGAAACCCCCCGGCCCCCTCCCCCCCCTGTTAATGTTGAAAAGGGAGAGCCAAGATAGGTACATTGAAACTGTGTGAATCTAAGAAGTGCATGTAGGAGAAACATCTTGTAAATAAAAGGGTGTGCAAACTAAGACACACATGCATGAGGCAAAAATCACTGGGATTCACTGCTATCGTGGAAGGGACACTCACGTGACAAAGGTGTGATGGCAAATCAAAGGAAAAAATCAACCCCCCAATGGCAAATTTATATTATAGTGTGAATACAATAGGCACAACAAGATGTGCGAAACCCCCCAAAAGGTATACACCAGAATGACACTTTATCTTAGTGCATCTACAAAAGAGTGTGCATGAAAAAGATGTCTACAATGTCCAAATAGGACAGAAATATTGGAAATACATATAAACCAGCCAAAAACAAGTCATCCCATGCAAACAAAAAGTTCTCAAGAGCTAAAACATCCAAGTAATTCACCTGACTGCGAAAACACAAAAACCTAAATAAAATGTACCTCGAGAGCAATTTGGAAAAATTGCACGGATGGAACTGAAGAGCTTTGAAAGACAGTTCCAATGCTGCTGGAATCGCGAAAAACAAAGAAACTAGTCAAAAGTTATGAACTCGGGACTGAAAACAACACCTTTGACTTCAACAGGCTTGTAAAATGCACTAGCAACAAAAATAAGTGATGAGACCCACACCACTGGAAAGTTGGCGAAACCAGCTTTTCGACGATATCTTGTTTGCAAAAATCCGACATTGTACGCCCAAATTATGGCCAAAAGAAAAAATTACCCCTTTAGAATACAAAGGGAGTCTTGGGGCCATGTCCAAGCAGCCGTACAACTAACGTTAGTGTGGCATCAGCGAACATATCAGGAATATTCCTCTCCGCTAGAAAAAAATACTGGCCTCCTTGAAAAAAACGTTAAATGGAATATTCTCCGATTTGATTGGAAATACCAAAAAAGATTCCAATGCCCAAAAACGTCGCCTTGCTAGAAATAATATAGTTTGGTGCCAAAAATTGACTATCGGAAATCGCTGCTTGGAACTTGGAAGACGTTGGAAAAAGGAGTGAGGGCATCGGAAAGGACAACAATCGTTGGAAAAGGAGAAAACCGATAATAAAATAGCGTCAGATTTTTGTTTGAAATTGTCAGTTTGATAGAGGGTTGGCAAAAAATTTATGGCAGCTGGAATTTTTTTTGAATATGCCACTGGTCGGCATTGTGTAGGCCACCGTTGGTGGCCCACACATGCCGCCAACGTACATGGGCCAGGGCCTTCAAAGGTGTAAGTACCCTACAGGTACAAATTTAATGCACCCTCCCTTCAATTAAATATCGATGTCCAAATATTTAAACCCTACAATATATTTAAATATTTTGTTTTGACTTTTTAAAAATTTCCAAGAGAAATTTAAAAACAAACAAAAAAAATGCTGATCGCCTATTTTGATTGTGTTTTTTTAAAACTTGTGCTTGAGAATTTGTCACGGGGTTGTACGGGCTTGTGTACAATTTTTTTTTGCCTCACAAGTTGCCGACGGTGAAATAGGTCGGATTTATAGTCAAAATTCGTGGAATCGGCCTTTTGAATCCAACGAGGGTCCTTTTCGTCCCAAAATGCACCAAAAAAATTCGCCCACCTCCAAAATTTGGAAAAAAAGCAAAGGGGATTCAGATATGAAACTTGTAACCCTTGTTGAAAAAAAACCTCATAAATCGAGAAGGGGTTCATTGAATCGAGACTCATACCATGTTAGAATTGTGAAACAAGCACAAAACCATGAACCATAGGATCAAACAACAAACTAAGTTCTTGATTCGTCAATATAAGCCTTGGGATCACGATACAATATGTCTGATTGGTTCGATTAGGATGATGCATGCAAAAGGCCGGCCGGGATTCAAAATGGCCTTTGTGGATACGGCACCGAGATTAAATTGTGGCTTCCAGCTGCGGATTCTTCGGGATCACGAATGACGAATTTGGCGAGAATCGCGATGGTTTTCCGTCAAAGCGTTGATCCGCATAAAGCGTGTTTTTAATCATTTTTTATTATTTTTTTGACCGGATGTTGACTTCTAAACATTTTAATATTCATTCCAACCCTAATTTCGACCTCCAAACACACTAAATAGGTAAAAACAATCTCATTTAACAATTTGTGAATGAAAAACGAGTTTTTTTGCCTCCATTGCTGAACTTGCTTTCTTGCTTGCACAAGCTCGAATAGACTTGAAGGTTGATCGTTGGTTGTTCAAGGTTGATTGTTGTGCTATTCCTAAGCACTTGCAAGTGTTTGCCAAGATTCAAGAAGATTGTAGAGCAAGATTTGTTCAAAAGAGGTAGGTTTCTTTGAAGTTTTTTGATTTTTTCTTACATTTTTTTAAAGTTTTGTTTAACAAATGAACTATTTTGTTTTGTTTTTATTGTTTTACTTTTGTTGATTGTTCTCATTCTTTTAAGTTTTTTAGTTTCAAATTTCAATACCAAAATTATTTCAATCTGTTGTGCCTTGGCCCTTAGGTATTACAATGGCATCTGCTTCTAACTCAGGCCAATCTCGTTTCAAAATAAATGCAACCTCTCCCCTTTGGAAATATGTAGAAATGGTTCAACAATGTCCAGGTGGTGGAGTATTTATTTGGATTTGTAGTCATTGCAAAATTCAATACACGAGCTCATACAGTCGAGTGAAAGCCCACTTGTGTAGGATCCCTGATATTGGCATCAAACCTTGTCCGGGACCTCCAGAAGGTGATGGCAAAGGCCTTGCAGATGACATAGTGTTGAAATATATTGCTGAGCAAGAAAAAGCAGATCAAAAAGCTGCTAGTCTTAAAAAAAGCCATCCTTTGAGGAAAGGATCTCAATCCATGAAACCCCCTACACCACCTACTTATATTCCACCTACAGAAAGCCATCCATTTATGAACATCCCTCAAGAGCAAACCGTGCCCTCATCAAATAAAAGATCTAAGGGACCGTTGGAAGTTTCATTTCAGAATGAGGCAAGAGAGATTGCTGATCAAGACATAGCAAGATGTGTCTATGCCAATGGATTGGCATTCAACGTTGTTCGTTCACCATATTGGCAAAAAATGGTGAAATCTATTAATGAGGCTCCAAAGGGGTATAAGGGCCCAGGTTTTGAGAAGGTGCGTTGCACCTTATTGGAGAAAGAGGTGAAACATGTAGCAGACTCTTTGAAGCCCATAAGGGATTCATGGATTGAAACAGGGGTGACCATCGTTTCTGATGGATGGAAAGATGCAAAAAATCGCCCATTGATCAATGTTATTGCCGTGTCCCCTAAAGGGGCAATGTTTTTGAGAGCAGTGGATTGTGAGGGACAGGTGAAAGATGGTCCATTTATTGCTAACATCCTTTGCCAAGCCATTGAAGAAGTGGGCCATCAATATGTTGTGCAAGTTGTAACCGACAATGCCAAAAATTGTAGGGCTGCCGGGTTATTGATTGAGGAGAAGTATCCACACATTTTTTGGACACCTTGTGCTGTCCACTCCCTCAATCTAATGCTACAAAAAATTGGATCCAAAATTGAGTGGATCAAACAGGTGTATGCTGAGGGCGAAGACATCTAGATGTTTGTCACCAACCACCATATGACACAAGGAATATTTAGACAATTCTCAAAATTGGAATTGTTGAAGGTAAGTTAATTGAAATTCTCAATATTCTTAAATTTTTAGTTTTCTTTTAATTTTAAATTTTGATTTTGTAAATTTAAATTACATTTTAATTTTAATTTTGATTTCCAAACAGGTTGCAGAGACCCGTTTTGCCTCCAACACAATTGTGTTGAGACGACTTATAAAGGTTCGTGAGGCACTTTGTGCCATGGTAATCAGCCCTAATTGGGCCATATGGAAGCAATCTAGCAGTGAAAGGGCAAATAGGATCAGGCAAAGGATACTAGATGATTGTTGGTGGGATCGTGTTGAGTACCTGGTCAGTTCCACTGAGCCTATACTGAGCATGATCCGTTACACAGACATGGATAGACCTTGTTTGGGAGAAGTATATGATGGTATCGACTCAATGATTGAGAAGATGAAAACCATCATCAATGCAAAAGAGGAAGATCCTGATGAAAAGTTCTTCAAAGAGCTACAGGAAATCATGGTTGATAGATGGATCAAAATGACCACTCCATTGCATCTTCTTGCTTTTGCATTGAGTCCCAAATATTATAGTCCTGAGCTTCTTTCTGTTACATCAAGAGTTGCTCCATATAGGGATGTTGAAGTGGCTCAAGGGTAGAAGGCAGCAATTTGGAGACTCTTCACTGATCGTGACCAACGTGATCGAGTGAGGGCTGAGTTCATGGCTTTTGCATGCTCCGGTAGTGTTGCTCAGAATCTTGATGCTCTTCGAGACAAGTACAGGGTAGATGGTCATAGTTGGTGGTACTTCCATGGGCAAGAATACATGCACATCCAACCAATTGCAATAAAAATCTTATCCCAAGTAAGTTTTATATTTTGTAATTTTAATTTTAATTTATAATTTTATATTAATTAATAATTTTGTTTAGTTAAATTTTGTAACTCTTAACTATTTAATTTGGTCTTGACTCTTAATAGGTTGCTAGTTCATCTTCTTCAGAGAGGAATTGGAGCACATACTCCTTCATCCACTCAATAAAATGCAATAGGCTGCATTCAAAAAAGGCAGAGGACTTGGTGTATGTGCATTCAAACTTGCGCCTCCTTACACACAAGCAAAGTTCCTACAAAGAAGGAGACACAAGGAGGTGGGATATTGAGCCAGAGCAGCTTGACTTGGATGCTTCCACAAGTCACTTAGCTGCACTTGATATTGATGATGAGTATGAGCCTGAGCAGCTACTGATCGTGAGAGTGGTAGTGTCAGTGCTACTGCTACTGCTAGTGGCA
This sequence comes from Sequoia sempervirens, assembly GCA_007258455.2. Classification (NCBI taxonomy): domain Eukaryota; kingdom Viridiplantae; phylum Streptophyta; class Pinopsida; order Cupressales; family Cupressaceae; genus Sequoia; species Sequoia sempervirens. The sequence continues at coordinate 39,822 of VDFB02309208.1, forward strand.
GTGCTTGTGCGAGTGCCACGAATGCTATTTGTGGTTCTACGCAAAATGTAGCATCTAATAATGCTAGTTTGTTTGATAATGATGACCCATATGATTCAGATTGATCAATGATCAATAATGGCTGATTGTAAACGTTTGACATTTTATGTTTGAACTTTAATTTATAATTTTATATCATGACAATCGAGTAATCACTAATATTTTAATATTTGACTTAGTGACTATGAAAGTGGTGATGTATTTTTGCTATGTTATTAGACTATTAATATGGTGGTGTATTCTGAACTTAATTACTACTGCAAATATGTATATATTTCTGATTTTTATATGTTTTTTGTATTGCCGTACCCAAGCCGTACCCAACCCCAAAAAAATTTTTGCTGAATCGCATCGATTCCGTGCGCCGAATCCAAAAACGAATTGGTAACTTAGCTTAACAAAGACACCTTCCACGCAAGAGATCTGCAAACAATATATGCAATATTCCTCAACAAGAAAAAGCTATAGAAGCAAGAGACTGTCAAAAAGATATGAAAACTCAAGATGATAATTATAATGAGGGTTGAGTGCGTATAAGAGAAAAACCCTAAATGAGAAAGGGATCTGATTATGGTAGGTGTCAACATCAGATGAGATGAGACATAACGATCTAATATTGGCTCAACTTATAAAAGCATTAAAAGCACTCGTAAGTTTAGCTTAAGTGCATGGGAATAAATTAGACTAATAATCAGTTAAAGAGTTATTAATTATTAGCTAATGCATGATTACTCTAACAGTAGCTCTTTCCTCGATCGAAGCAAAATATCGAGGAATTTTAAAAGCAGTATGTGAGGCAGTATGGCTTCGAAGGATGCTTTTAGACATGCAAATGTCTCAAGTAGGGCCTTCACCCTTGTTTTGTTGAGAAGTTGGATCTAATTTAAAGGAGATTTTTTTGGACTAGTGTTGAAGAGGAAAAGAATTGCATTAGTGTCATGGGAGAAAGTTTGTCTGCCAAAGAAGATGGAAGGTTCTTAAATAAGGAGTCTGAGACCTTATGCTTGCAAAAATGGTTTGGAGATTATTGAAGTTCCAGAATCCATGGATTAAAATTATGAAGCCAAATTATGTGGACACTAATGAGGATCTTTTTTTGTCAAAATTTTACTTGATGAATAGATCTAATTTCTGGAGCGATTTATTTAGGAGCATACATCCTTTATGGAAGGGGTCCAAGTGAAGTGTGGGCATATTTTTGCTTCTTAACTTCCCCTTCTTCTTTGGATCCTTTGAGCTCCTTTTTTGGGCTAGTTAAAGCTTCCACGGGGGAGTACGTGGATTGCTATATTGAATGGAGAGGTTTAGTTAAGTTGTGGAAATATGTAAGCATTTCATCTTCTAATCAGGAAATCTTACAATAAGTTAGAGCCCTATTTGGATTATTGAAGGATTTTCTTGTATACCAAGCTGATAGAGAAGATGATTAGTTTGGACAGCCACTTGGGAGTGATTTTATACTCTTAATACATGATTTTTGATATTTGATCACAAACTAGATGGCTTACCTTGGCTTTAGGTTTGGATTGTGGAAAACATGTATATGCAAATTATTAAAATAATTCAGATATGGTTAACAAAAACATTTAGAAACCCTCTAGAAGTTTCAACAGTGTATCAAGCTGCAGCCAGTTCTTGACATGTGAATTTTATCTTGAAATATAAGGGGTATTGGAGTTTTTAGCAAAATCCAATCTGAAGGCAGTTGTGTACATAAACCAAATTAAATTAAATCTCATTAAAGAAACAACTCAGTTGGAGAAAATAAGTAGCTAGAACACTAAGGTTAGATAAGACAGCAAGTATATCATTATGTCCAAACACCAAGGCCCATTTGTGTGGTGAATGCAAGGAAATTCTTCAAAAGTCAAAAGCTCTGCTGCCTGAAACATACCTAATATTGAGACTGCTGTTCAAATTAGTTCCAACATTCCTAGATCCTATCATAATCCTACTTTCCAAAGTGATGCTGTTTCTCCTCATGTGCTAGCCACATGAGCAACAATGTTTCTTTTGCCATTCCCTTTCACCATTCTACTCTTCAGGGATGCAATATCATCTACCCAAAAACTCTCCTAAAAGAACAACTCAATCACACTCTTACAAAAATGCAAGTTGCAATTCTGTTTATTCTCTGGTCAGAGACAAAGATTTGCATGAAAGCCTCGTGAAACTTCTAGCGAACACATTGCATCAGCAATCAGAGTGCATCTGACGGTTGCAAAAAAGTAATGGATTTGGTTGAGTTTGTGGGCTAGGTCTGTTTCAGCCATAGTTATCTCCTAAACTGTACATAGTAAATCGAATTCATATTGACTCCTGAGAAGTAGAAGTTTAATCTGGATGACAAAATGCAACAGGTGTCAACTGAAAGGCATGCTATGGCCAACACTTAAATGAAACAATGCTACCTACCACAACTGTCCTCTGATAGACTCTTTAAGGCTGCTGCAAGGCCTGCCACATCTGTTTGGAGAGCTATGTGAAAGAACAACACAGTCCACACTCCTGGAGATCTCGAGTTCTTGAGATATGCAAAATAGTTCATGGCACAATTTTCTTTATGTTTCAAACTGCAAATCTGTTTTGGTATATCTCTATTTTTTGGTTGTATTAGCTTTGATACTTTACTTTTATGTTTGTGTTGCTGAATCACATTTTCTTGCTGTTCTGTGTAATGGGTTTCACCCAATTTTTTATCCAACAAACACTTTATTGGCCCCCCATTTGATATCAAAAGGACAATGGGTTTTCTAAATAGCTGCCTGCCTTTCCTTAATATAATTGAGTTTTATTGAAAAGAAAAAAGAGAGTTATGGAGCTCAAATTAGGTAGTTAACTACGATCACCTGAAAGGGTTTGTCCTTTTAATTGTTCCTTTTGATAATTTGTTTAGTTTCATTTTCATATTTTGATTTTTCATTTGTTTCATCTTTTATTTACTTCATATATATCTTATAAGATACTGTAATGTCCCCTTCTAATTAGTCTTCCGAGAATCAAAGGGATTAGCCTATCACATCGATCCTTGTAGGCTAATGGTTCTGGATAGAGGGTCACTTGGACGGCACTTGGTTGTTAAATTGCAGTGTTGATAACTGGAGTATGGTGACGGGGTGAATTGTTGTGTTTGGCATGATACTTGTGCTTCAATTTATGATACTCACCTTTTATTTCACCCCTTTTGGCCTAGGGACCATGTGTCTTTAAAATGAAGGGGTCACTTTATATTTTTCAGTTACTATTGATTCATAAAGTGAAAAAGGTCATAACTTAAGTGAATAGTGCTCACTTTATGAATAGTGATTTCAATGTAAAATTATAAAAGGCAAGATGAGAAGTTCGACCCCCTTATGCTTTGAGTTATTTTCATGCTTTGGCTTGTGAGTTCGGAGTTTGAGGAAGAGGGAGACTAAGGTTTCTTGATTTCTGCAGTGGGTGAGCCTAGAGGGGGCTTCTTGTTTGTTTATGAGTTGCTTGAGGGTGTGAAATACCACCTTAAGGTTGCTGGTCAGAGTTTGGATGCTTCATTTGGAGTCATAAGTTGCTGTTTGCAGGTTTTCAAGCTATTTTCTGAAAGGGTTTTTTGCTGCCATAGACTCCGCTATATCTACAAAGGAGCTGCTTACATTTTTATGAATTTTGGGACTGATTTGAAGCTGCTACAGCCAGCCGTCCCTCTCTTGAGGGTTTCTCAGCAACAAGGAAAATAAATGCCTCTTATAAGAGGCTGCCATCTTACCCAAAGGGGCCGCCCTTGCTCTAGGAAGCTTTCCATTTTGGATCTTGGTGGGAGAAGCTTGGAGTTCAAAAGTTGTAAGCATTTCATTGGGGTTTGTTACTGTAGCAAATCACTATTCACAATGCTGTATGGCTGTAAGTTAAAGTCTAGTACATGATATATTTAGCTTTAAATCTGATGTAAGCTATATGTTGTATGCATATTATTATGTAATGAAGAAATCATATTTGGCTTCCAAAATGATCATTTACTCGATGTATCTAGTAGATTAGTTTGTTAGAAGTTTCTACTTCATGTACATGCTCTTGAGAACTTATTTAGCATATTTAGCAAGCAAACTCACAAACACAAAAGACGGAATACAAAACCAAAACGAAAATCAGACCTACAAACTCAGTGAAACAAATCAGCAGAGTGGTGGAACACTACAGATACCATAGGGCAGCTATTTATCGTATAAGTTTCATGCGTAGATCATAGCATCAAAAATTCTAGCTATATATCTTGTAAGTCTGTAATTTTTGCAATACTTCCACTCTCATTGGCTTTTTTGTTTTTCTTTTTCTATGCCATTATTTCCTATCTGTTTTATCACACAGCTTCCAAATTTATAGAAATAGCAGCTTGCAGTTAGTACTTATCCAATTATCATATTATGAATTTATGAATAACATGCAGGTGAAGTTTGAATTTCCTGTTTGGCTCCATACGATCCCTTGGTTTATTACAAAAGAAAATTGCTTGTAGAGAAAACTGATAGTTTTTGGCCTCATTGTTTCTAATTCTTGATACTGTTCAATTAGTTTGTATATTCTAGTTTACTACAGCATTATTATGTGGCACTTTAGCTACAGTTGTTTCTCTTAGTTTAGTATTTTTTCTTTCTTTGGACGTGCCAGTTTTGCCTAGAAGCAAATTTACATGGGTGTGCATGCCTAGACAACCTTCAGCTGTACTGGATGAGATGCACCCAATTACACATCAGGTGTATCTGGGAGACATCCCAAATCTGGTTTGCATTTCACATCTGAAGACACCTAACTTCCTATATTATGAAACCTATGTTAATTTATAAAGAAAAATGTATTATCTAAGGATTTGTATACAAAGTCATGCTTTAGTCTACATGTTCTATGATTTTTGATACATCGTATATACGTTTAGAGTTTGAGCATGGATTAAACATTTTCATTTAATCATAAAAAAATGTGCTTAGATGTTTGATATTACGTATGTTTTGTACTTTAAATGGCCATTATCATTGCTAAATTTAGTATGTTTCAATGCAATTGTTGTAGTTGGCCAAAATGTAATTAGTCGGCCAAGAATAAAGAAATAAATGATTAGACTTAGTTAGTTTGATAATTAATGTAAGTGTTTGGTTGTGTTAGTTGGTAGTTAGTAGTTTGGGAATTAGTTCCTGAGAGAATAATTAATGTAATTGAACGACGCGACAGTTGGTCTTCAATCACCGCCCGTGCACTATATTTTCAAGTCATGTAGTTAATGGATGTTACTGTTGTGGCTATAATTGTCATGAATTACTTGTGCTGGCATCTATTTGATAAATAAAGGCGACAATGATGATTTTATGCTTTACATTCTAGTACGCTGTTTTGTTCTGTCAAAAATTTAAGTTTACTCAGTGCATATGTTGGAATCCAATCTGTGAGTAAACAATTGTATAATTAACCATACCTCTGGATTCACATACCTTTGCTTTGTGAGTCTGCACAATGTGTTCCATACCCATATCTGTGCACCTATCAACCTTTCTCAGGTCCACGTGATCATTATTATGCTTTTGGTTCTCTTTAATTGGTTCCATATTGTATACATATATGCCTTCCAGTTGCATTTATAATTTTATTCACTGGTGGACATTAACACATGGTTTAGTTTTGATGTCCATTTCCTATGTTGTCATTTGATTGTAACCTACGAAATACTTGTTACCTGTGTGCTATATTGCATGCATATAGATGATGTCTGCAGATTGAAACATTGGATTTTTCGCTGTTATTTTTACTTTAAGGATTCTTCTTGCATTGGTACATATATGACTGGTGAACTAAGATAGTGAAGAAAACTGTCTGCTGCAAATGTTGAACTGTTTGCAGGAGACCTTTGATGACTGGAAAATGAACGTGATGTACATTTCAAAGGTTGTGTAATATGCTGAGCATGAACTGGAGAGGAAACTGAAATAAAACTTGGTATTGCAATCTGATTCCAAATTATAATGATCACGCAAACAATTCTGAATCTGAAAAGATGCCAAGCATGAACATCACAAAAAACTGAAACAAACTTGATATTGCAATCTGGTTCCAGGTTATAATGGTCACACAAATATGTGCACAGGTTAATTGTCAGACTGAAATGTGACACGCACAGTAATCTATACTTAGATACTGGAAAATTGGCATGCTGAGTTCAAATTGACACAGACTTCCCAGATTTTATTAGTGAGCAGATAAAACAAGGCCCTCGATACAGAGAGTTGCTTCAGAATCCAAATAGATATTTTAGATTGCAATTCCTAGTGCCGATAGATGAATTTGCACAGTCAAGGCTCAATGTTTCCTGTGTTGTGATAATGAAACTATGTTACCCGGGATTCGCTAGTATAGGCCCCGGGTTCGGGTCCGGTTCGAATCGGGTCCGGAATTCGGGTCCGGTTCGATGCAATTCGCCCTGGGTCCGGAACTGTGGGTTCGGCCAGGGTCCGGATCCATGACTGTGGGTCGGACAGGGTTCGAAATTTCGAACCCGGTTCGAACCTGGGTTCAATTCCGCGCCTGGGCGCGTTTTTCCAAATTTTTTTTCATTTTTTAATGATTTTCTTGACTCGTTTTTGACTTTTAGGGACTTTTTTATTAATTCTAACCCTAATACTTGCCTCAAAAACATGAAATAGGTAAAGTGAAACTCATTTACCAATTTGTGAATGAGAAAAAAGAATTTTTTGCCTCCATTGCTGAACTTTCTCTTTTGCTTGCACAAGCTGGAATAGACTTGAAGGCTGATCGTAGATTGTTCAAAGTTGATTGTTGTGCTATTCCTAAGCACTTGCAAGTGTCTATTCGTTGCTAAGAAGATCGTAGAGCAAGATTTCTTCAAAAGAGGTAGGTTCTTTGAAGTTTTTGATTTTTTTTTTTACATTAATTTTCAGTTTCACAAGTGAACTTCAATTCTTTTGTTTTACTTTTCTTTCCTCTAAATGTCTATAACACATGTTCAATTTTTTCATTTTTTTGAAATTAATTAAGTCTTTTACTTTCAAATTCAATGAATCAATACCAAAATTTCAATATGTTGTGCCTTAGGTATTCACTATTCCGTATTACAATGGCAACCGGTACCTCCTCAGGCTCAATCCAATCTCGTTTCAAAATAAACCCAGCCTCTCCCCTTTGGAAATATGTAGAAATGGTTTGGCAACTTCCAGGTGGTGGAGGATATATTTGGATTTGTAGTCATTGCAATGTTCAATATTCGAGCTCATACAGTCGAGTAAAAGGGCATTTGTGCGGGATCCCTGAAACAGGCATCAAAAATTGTCCAGGTGAAAACAACGAAGGCATTCCAAAAGATATAGTGTTGAAATATATTGCTGAGCAAGAAAAGGCAGACCAAAAAACAACCAGTGGTAAAACAAGCCATCCTTTGAAGAAAGGATCTCGATCCATGAAACCCCCTACACCACCTTCTTATTTTCCACCTATAGAAAGCCATCCATTTATGGACATCCCTAAAGAGAAAACCATGCCCTCTTAAAATAAAAGATCTAAGGGACCGTTGGAAGCTTCATTTCAGAATGAGGCAAGAGACATTGTGATCAAGACATAGCAAGATGTGTCTATGCCAATGGATTGGCATTCAATGTTGTCGTTCACCATATTGGCAAAAATGGTGAAATCTATTAATGAGACTCCAAAGGGTATAAGGGCCCAAGTTTTGAGAAGGTGCGTTGCACCTTATTGGAGAAAGAGGTGAAACATGTAGCAGACTCTTTGAAGCCCATAAGGGATCCGTGGATCGAAACAGGGGTGACCATAGTTTCTGATGGATGGAAAGATGCAAGAAATCACCCATTGATCAATGTTATTGTGTGTCCCCTAAAGGGGCAATGTTTTTGAGAGTAGTGGATTGTGAAGGACAAGTGAAAGATGGTCCATTTATTGCTGACATCCTTTGCCAAGCTATTGAAGAAGTGGGCCATCAAAATGTTGTGCAAGTTGTAACCGACAATGCCAAAAATGTAGGGCTGTTGGGTTATTGGTTGAGGAGAAGTATCCACACATTTTTTGGACACCTTGTGCTGTCCACTCCCTCAATCTAATGCTACAAAAAATTGGATCCAAAATTAAATGGATCAAACAGGTGTATGCGAGGGCAAAGACATCCAAATGTTTGTCACCAACCACCATATGACGCAAGGAATGTTTAGACAATTCTCTAAATTGGAGTTGTTGAAGGTAAGATTAATTCTCAATATTTTTAAATTTTTGAATTTTCTTTTAATTTTAATTTTTAAACTTTGATTTTTATATTTAAATTATATTTTAATTTTAATTTTGATTTTCAAACAGTTTGCCGAGACCCGTTTTGCCTCCAACACAATTGTGTTGAGACGACTTATAAAGGTTCGTGAGGCACTATGTGCCATGGTAATCAGCCCTAATTGGGTTGTATGGAGGCAATCTAGCAATGAAAGGGCAAATAGGATCAAGCAAAGGATCCTAGATGATGGTTGGTGGGATCGTGTTGAGTATCTCGTCAGTTTCACCGAGCCCATACTGAGCATGATCCGTTACACTGACTTGGATAGACCTTGGTTTGGGCGAAGTATATGATGGTATTGACTCAATGATCGAGAAGATGAGATCCATCATCAATGCAAAAGAGGAAGATCTGAAGAAAAATTCTTCAAAGAGATACAGGAAATCATGGTTGATAGATGGAACAAAATGACCACTCCCTTGCATCTTCTCGCTTTTGCATTGAGTCCCAAATATTATAGCCCTAGATACTTTCTACTTCATCAAGAGTTGCTCCATATAGGGATGGTGAAGTGGCCCAAGGGTACAAGGCAGCAATTCGTAGAATCTTTGTATCGTGACCAACGTCATCGAGTGAGGGCTGAGTTTATGGCTTTTGCATGCTCTGGGAGTGTTGATCAGAATATGGATGCTCTTCGAGACAAGTGTAGGGTGGCTGCTCATAGTTGGTGGTACTTCCATGGGCAAGAATACATGCACCTCCAACCTATTGCAATAAAATTTTATCCCAAGTAAGTTTTATAATTTATATTTGTAATTTTAATTTTAATTAATTAATAATTTGTTTAGTTAATTTTTGTAACTCTTAACTATTTATTAATTTAATTTGGTCTTAATAGGTTGCTAGTTCATCCTCTTCTGAGAGGAATTGGAGCACATACTCCTTCATCCACTCAATAAAACGCAATAGGCTACATTCAAAAAAGGCTGAGGACTTGGTGTATGTGCATTCAAACTTGCGCCTCCTTACACACAAGGATAGTTCTTACAAAGAAGGAGACACAAGGAGGTGGGATATTGAGCCAGAGCAGCTTGACTTGGATGCTTCCACAAGTCACTTCGCTGCACTTGATATTGATGATGACTATCAGCCTGAAGCAGCTACTACTGAGTAAGAGAGCGGTACTGTTAGTGCTAGTGGCAGTGCTTGTGCGAGTGCCACTAATGCTATTTGTGGTTCTACACAAAATTTAGCATCTAATGATGCTAATGATGCTGCTTTTTTTAATGACCCAGATGATTCAGATTGATCAATGATCAATAATTATTAATTATTAATGGCTGATTGTAAACTTTAATTTATAATTCTATATCATGACATTTGACTTTTGAGTATAAAGTGGTGGTGTATTTTTGCTATGTTATTTGACTATTAATATGGTGGTGTATTCTGAACTTAATTACTGCTGCAAATATGTATATATTTCTGATTTTATATGTTTTTGTATTACCAACCCAAAACTAACCCAAACCCAAAAAAAAAAATCCCGAACCAGCTAAACCGGGTTCTCGGACTAACCAACTCAAAACCTAACCGTAACTTTAGTAATGAAACGGATGGAGACTGTGTGCAGCCTAGTTGCTCAATGCTGGGCAAATCAATCTTAACAGATCTGAGTCTCGCCTTATATAATTCCCGTGAAGTACTTCTGAGCGAGTCTTGCCTGAGGTTGGATCTCTGTGCAGGGATGAATTGGAGAGCCATGGCCAGAGCCTGGGCTCGGCCATGCAGATCGCCTCTCTTCACTGTCCCCGGACTCTTATCTTATTTCTGCAGCTGTGACGACAACCAGAGAATTCAGGAGTGATGTTGGCTTGAATGAGTAATCACTGCCACTGGTTGCTTAGTCTAGCCTAATAACAAATTTTACTTAGACACCATATTTGGATCAACCAAAGAAAACTTTCCAGAGAGAAGAATTTGATATGCAACCCCTAAAGAGCATACCGCTAAGAAAAGAGGAGGATACTAGGAACAAGTTCATGTGGAAGAAATTGCATTTCTCTTGCAAAGAGTTTTGGGAATTGGGTCACATATGTCTTGCCAACGATGAAGTCTGGCTAAATACACTATATTGAGGTAGTTTTTGATGAGGAATAACCAAAAGAACTTGAGCAAAAAAAAGGTGGTAGAGGAACAAAAACCATATCTAAATTTTGAAGATAACAATAAGTACACAATGGAGCTATGCTTGCTTCTCTCTCAAGAGTGCATAGATATCATCCTTATAAAGTTTAGTGAATATTATTCGTGTGGAGAATCACAATAGTCATTAATAGTGGAGTTACCCACAACTTCATTGACAAGGACTTGGTAGTCAAGAAGAGACTCAAAGCTGAAGAATTTGAAGGCTATGATGTCAAAGTAGCCGATGGATTCACTATCCTTTGTACTAAGAAAATTAGGCAGCTGAACATAATCATGAGAGAACATAACAGAAGGTATGTGATCAGTTTTATGTTTTGGTTTAGGAGAAACATACATAGTTTTGGGTATACAATGGTTACACTCTCTTGGAGAATTTTTCTAGAACTAGCCTTCCATGGAGCTTAAGTTCCAATTTGAAGGAAAGGAGGTGGTACTTAAGGGAGTTCCAAATAAGGGCACTCAACCTAGTCATAGAAAAAAGAATGGAAGGTTCCATCGACAAAGAACAAGATGCATGAGCAGCCAAGTATTCATTCATGGGTGAGCAAGACAATTATCACGTTCAAAATATTTAGGGTGAATATAGTATGGTTTTCATTGGTTTGCCTCCTAGATTACCACCAGATAGAGGGAGTTCACACATCATGAAGTGGGAGGCACGTTCCCAACCTGCTGAAGCTACTCATTGCTGCCACACTAGGATGCACCGAGGAGAATTTGCAAGAGTTTAGAGTTATTTTGATGAGTATCTCATGTTTAGAGTTATTTTGATGAGTCCCTCATGGTTTCTTTGGTTGAAAAGAAATAAGAGATCATTCTTGGTAACCTTGCACATGCTTGGAAGAAGACCAAATATGAAGACCTTGACATATACTGGGAAAGGTTTGATGAAAGTTACCGTTTCTTAGTTCAAGTTGATTTTATTACTACAAGCATATATTAGAAAATTGTAGGAAGTACAAAGGTTATTGGACAATATGAAATCTATGCAACTTTTACAATTTTTGGAGAATACAATAGAGATTTTGGATGTCACATTAGGGATGAAACTAGTAGCAAGAACACTACTACAGTTGATTAAATTCAGCAACAAGAAGAAGCTTGGAGCCAAGGACACATAAAGGTATAGTTATGTGTTGCTCAAATTTTATACTTTCAATGGAAATTTTAGAATAAGTTGGTAGAATAGAATAAAGTTTTCAAAGCAAAACTAATGATCTTCAAAATATCACTACACAAGAAAGTTTTCCAAAAGTTTAGGATGTTCTAGCAGTTGTCTAAGAATAATGATCATGTATCTATTTGTTGATGATATCATGATTTGCTGATAAACATGAAAGAAATTATAGTAAATTTGTGCTTGTTGTATGGAGAATTTTAGAAGATTATTTGAAGGTCTCAAAAATTGTTCTTCACATGCCTCTGTATACAATTTTAAAGCCACAATCTTTAGATGAATCTAAGTTTTATGAGAAAACAAGTTTGACAAGAATTTTCATGGTTGCAAGGTCATCATCTAGTGTAGATTTTTCAGCTCCCATTTATATTAGAGTGGTGCAGTGAAAACATGGTGGTGAGTTCAATTTTCAAATAAGGTAGTCCTTAGGAAAGTTAGAATTTGGAAGAACAAAAATACAATGCCAAGTTGGACATGTCTAAGGAGTGTTGGAAGAGATAGAAAATCATCAAGAAAAGGATTTTAAAAATGAGAAAGGTGAAATCTATACAACAAATAGAGGAATGGAGAAGGCTTTACATGAACTACATTAACACACTTCAACAAAAGTTGTATAGTTTAAAGAAACTATTTCATTAGACAATGTTGGTGTTTCAATTCGCACCTCTGGAATGCAGATTAGAAACAAACAACTATGCACAAATTAATTGCTCCTCAAATTAGGAGGGGAAGCTTCCTCTTCGCTGATGATGCTTAAAGAAAGTAAACTAAACTATTTGCCAATCTTTTTGTTCTCATCTAAGAGCACAAGGTTATAAAACTCTTTGCATTGTAGCTGAGGTTTTCCCTTTTTAGAACTTCAACTACAACTAGGCCTACTCTAATGACGCTTCTAGCAACTCAAGTAGACTTGGAGCTTTTGAGTTAGAATTAAATGAGGAATGATTCAACACAAAAACTCACATAAAATCTCCTCCAACGCACCCCTGCAGACTCATTGTACTTTTAGATGCAAGTTGAAATAAAGATTATATAAGCAAAACACATAAAACAAAACCTGAGACAGTAGATCAAAGCAAAGTAAGCATAAGATTTCCTTTCTCAAATTTCTGATAATGATTACACTTCTATGATAGCAAGTTTGTAGCAATAATAGGCTTATAGTTTAGCAATCAAACCAGATTACACTTGACACAAATTACACATGAACTAAACAATAACTTTCAGCAAAAGGCAGGCATGCAAGCTTGTTCTTACACCAAGTGAACAAACACTGAATAACAACTTGCAAACAAAAGTAGCTTCAGCAATTTGTTATCACAATAATAGTTTCAGGAAAATGGGCAAGGCCGCCCTTATTTATATACAAACAAGGAGTAGAGAACCCTAAAATCTTCTTGCTTTGACAACTAGACTTGCCAACTCGCAAGCTTTATTTCGAAAACTAAAACATGACAACTAACTAACAACCTACTAAAAACAAAAAGCAGGGAAAGTTCCAACTATACAATTGAATTTTCTATTTCACAAAGAATAGATAAGCATGAATGAGAATAGCAAGTTAAAATTAGAAAAGGCATCAAGTTAACTATTGTTTTTTAGTTCTATTCTTGGAAATTTTCACTGCCCCAATAAGGTGCTGATTTTTCTCCAAAAAGCAGATTGCCGGAAAAAGCTGAGGTTTGGGTTTTGTAGACAACCACATTTTGAAGAGACCCAGTTCGTCAAATTTTGAAAAAGCTGAGGGCTTCACGAAAAAGTGCCGAAAAAGCAATTTTTTGGAAATATAAAATTTTCCAATCTTCAAGAGGAACAAAAAGCAAATGGACCCATATCGATAAAAAATTAAAAAGCTAACCACCTGTTTTTGAAATGTGATGCGCTAGAAGATTGGATGATGAAAAAGCGTGCCTCTATGCTTCCCAATCCCGAATCCCTAAAGAACACTGAAAAAACACTCCATTTGAGCTTCCGAATCTTGATGAGAAGAAAAAGGTACTTTTCTTCTTCTAGATACCAACCTGCAAAATATGAAGAATAAATGCCAAAAGCCTTCTTAAATGGAATTCGAGGATGAAAAGGTGCTTTTTTCTTCAAGCTTTAAAACTTTGAAGCTAATCCAGAGCCAACAACATTGAATGTGGACACTGTTTTGAATGAAAATTAAAAAGTTTCTAAGGCATTGATTCTTGGGTGAGCTGACTGGGCAGGGGTAACTAGTATTTCTAGTGTTAGACAAATTTTCACCATTTTCAAGTTTTTCCAATTCCCCTTTGTCGTTCTCTGTTAGTTGAGCATTTTTTGCATTTGATCAATCTGTGTAGCGTTGAGACCTTGATTTTGACACCTGGCAGTTAATCATCCTCCATTGATGACTTTGGAGCTCCTATTTTAGCTTCTGAGAAAGCATAATAGACCTACCAGAGAAAAAACTGATCATTTGACAATTCTAACTGGTCCATATTGATGAGGAAGTATTTTCAACCAATCAAAATTAGTTTGAACCTTGGAAACATAAATTCTATTTTTAGCAACTTTCTATTTTTAGAAAATTTTGCCAATATCCGTTTGAGAAGAAACCTAGAAAAACCTTGAAAAAGTCTATTTTTAGAAACTTTCTAAAAATAAAAACTCTCCTAAAAAGTAGGGTCGAAAAACTAAGATTTGGGTTTTGTAGATGACTTCATTCCGAAGAGACCAAGATTGTTAGATTATGAAATTTTTGAGTTTTTTTGACCAACATGCGTGACATGCAAATTTTTATTTTTTGAATTTTTTTTTTTGACAATTTCTACAAGACTTTGACCATTTTTACAAAATGCCTTAATGAAGCAAAAATTTTAATTTTGGGTACAATAGACAACGAAATGAGGACATGGATTTGCCAACTCTCAAGGATGATTTGGGATCTTGGTATTATAGAGATTGTCATTCAGGAAGTGTTAAAGTTGTTGAAGTTGCATTTCTTGAGGACAAACAATTTTGAGAAGCGCTTTATTGTCATGTCCCTCTTTCCAATTAAGTTAATTTGGAACATATTTCTTTGTTTCCCATGGGCTAAGGGGATAAGTTAGGGAAACTATTAATATTAATATTTTAAGTTGGGTGCAATAACTTTATTTTTTAAGAACAAATTAAATATTATTATTTTAATAAAGTGACCATCTAAATGGGACATCATAAGACCTCATGTAATAATTAATTTAAAAAGCGTTTTTAAACACTTTTGGAGGGAATTTAGGGTGGGAAAAGGAAATTCAAATTTAAGGGGGGCAAAAGGACTTTATAAAGGGAGGGCAAATGGATCATCCATGTTTTGTAATCAAATTCTTTTCCAAGCACTTGTGTTCATCTTCTCATCCAAAGACTAAAGCCCTCAGTGTGTCAGAATTTAGAAGACGGAACCCTTGTTATTCAAATGAGGTGATTCCATTTGGGGATCACATAAGCACCAAACATTGCAAGTTTAGTTCTAGGTTTGGACACATAAGGAGCATTTTTGGAGTATTTATTTTGTGGCAAAGGTTGCTGGCAAGTTTTAGATCTGATTACAAGGAAAATTGCTGAGTCTCAATGTGGTGTGTTTATTTCAGCATTTAAGTTTGCTACACTGTCGTTACAGTTCCCCATTGCTGTGATATAAGTATTTACTTTAGTATTTCAGTTGGATTTTGGTTTTGGTTTGTAGTGGCGATTATTGTGAGTGTTCAGATTTTTTTATATATTCAATTGTGGTGCAACCACTTCATTGTAATAAGTGATATCAATAAAGGGGTTTGTTCAATCATAAATACCATCAGCTTATAGAGGCATCTTTTTTTCTATACCTAGGCAGCTTACTTTTGAGTTATTTCAATGTGATTTGATAATATATTTCAGTCAGATCTTGATTGCAGTTTCTAACTTTTTATTTTCAATTCAAATATTCTATGCATTGGTATTTTCCCATGTATTGCATTTGTAAAACACACTCTTCTAGTACAGAAAAACCACATATAATAATAGCTATTTAAACCATAAGAGAATGATATATTCTAATAGTTACATAAACAATCTAGTTGGCTTGGTAGAAAGAGAACTAATAAAAATTGCAGAAATTTCCACAAACTAACCAACAAATCCATCCCCTTGTCAAGCCAGCTTAGCAAAAGGGTCACAAAGCCACATCATCCTTACATACCAACAAGAGCTTTGGCTTCAATAAAGATCTGAGAACAATTCTAGACTTCCCACTTTTCAAAATAAGAGGAAGATGGTGGGAATAACAAATTTCCAGACTTTCCTCCCTCATCACCAATCACAAATTTCCCAAACATGATGTCATGTCTTGACTATACATATATAATCTTCATTAATCTTTAATAGGGTCTCCCATAGAACTTGCAACTACTCCATATTTTGCTAGAGTTGAGGCATCACATCATTCTCAAGATTCTCTAATCAAACTGAGATCATCATTTGGGAGGATTCTATTGGGAATCCATTATCTAGACACAAACACCTAGGCTTACAATTGTTGGATGAAATCCTCAATGATAGGGACCTTAGTTTAAACAACATTGAAATTGGTGATTCTCTCTTCTCCCTAACACCTAGTTCAGAAAATTTAGGGAGGACTGCAACTCTTTAAGGAAATTTCCCATATGAATTTCCTCTCCTAGAGGTAGCCATACTTAGTGCCAACATTTTGGTGGTTTGAGGCTAGCTTACTCTTACTTTTTATCGGCATCTCTATTGATAGACCACCTCCTTTCATGTATTCCTTAGGCACTCCTACTCAAATCCTTACTTCAAAGGAAAGCATCACTAGAGTTGTTAGAGAGAACATTTGTTATGTCCTATTTTATTCCTAAATGTCTACAACCTAGGTTTCAAACGAAATCAATAAAGATAATTAATATTACAGCATTGAATAAAAAGTAAGTTGTGAAGAATAGTCAACGAACATACAAAGAGTTGTAACTATCGAGGTGGAGAAGTGACTCCCTGAATCATGAGATATAAAAGGGAGAGCATTTCATTTGAAAATGACATTGATAACATCATTCAATCAATCCATTAAGAATAAATATGATGTGACTCCTAATGTGAAAGTTTATGACTCTTAATGTGAAAGTTTGTGACTCTTTCAAGTATGAAAGGTTGTGACTCTCTTAATAATAAGATATAAAAGGGAGATCATTTCCTTATGGAGAAGGCATGAATCAAGTGGATTGGAAGGAAGGAAAATAAGAAATTGGAATATAAGAGATGTTTTGGAAATCAATGTTATTTTTAGCAAGAATATTATTGGGAAGTAAGTTTTAAAGTATAAATTAGGAATAACTATGTTTATGACCCAAATGCATTCCGATCCCTTTTTATATTCAATGGCTGCTGCCTTTCTGAATGCAGATGATTACTTAGTTTCTGATCTCTTTCTTACTCACTTTCACATATATTCCTTCGTTATATCTGCTGAAATTCCAAATGATATTACATTCCTTTTTTTTTTATTGACTTCCCAATGATTCCTATTCATCACTTCCTTTTATATCTTCTTTCCTTTGTGAAGAGATGCAAATCTTCAATAGAGACAACCTTCTAAAAGGACATGACTTTATATTAACCTTTGATCGCTGCCCTCAAATTATATTTTCTGCTCCATATTATAATCATATTCAGTGCTCCATACGAATTGCCTATAATTCCTGTTGTGACCTTTTCACACATCACCCCATTCAAAATGGGGACCCCCTAATTTTTGCTCTATTCGGGTCTTTTGGCTTTGTTTTTTTGTTGTCTCTCTTTGTCTCTTCTATCTTTCGGGATGTGTCACTAATTGAAATTTTGGCTAAGTCTATAGAATTTGGCTCTTTGGTTCCTACCACTTTGTGCTCAAATCGAGGAGCTTAATTAAAGTTCAAGTTTTGATATTGCGTCAAGAGCACTTTAGGCTGCTTCTGTGGCTATCAAATTTTGAGTTGAATTTGACAACTTGCTATTTTTAGTGTGCTTTTGGGCATCGAGGCTACTTTCGTGGTTTGCATGTGAAGTTTTCGGTGTATATTCATGAATATTTCTGGTTTTTTCGAGACTCACACAATGATATAACATGCAAGATGAGGTGATAACTTTCTGTAGTCTTGTCTTCGGAGGCTATTTTTAGGGTTTGCATGTTGGAGTCTTCAACGCATGTCTAGATATTCTTTGTGGGTTTTTTCGAGAGCTTCACAATGATGTAACATGCAAGCCAAGATTAGGACCCTTTTCCAGAGTTGTCTTCAGAGGCTGTTTTTAGGGTTTGCATGTTGGACTTTTCAGTGCATGTCAGCATATTCATCATGGGGTTTTCAAGAGCTACGCAGCAAGGTAACATGCAGGCAGAGTTGATCACTTTTCAGGAACTTACTATTTTTAGCCAGCGCCCTCATGCATTCCAGTTTGCTGGGTTTTTCTAGGTTTTGTGAGATCTCTTGGGCTGTGTGACATGCAAACACATCCGATAGCTAATTGATCATTTTTTTCAGACACTTACTATTTTTAGCAGGATCACTCTAGCAACTTCCCAACACTTCAATGTCACGAATAGAGCAAAATGCAATAGAAACGGGGTCAAACGGAGATCATTTGATCAACATGCAAGTCAGATTAGGGTTTCCAGCTTCGGTACCCAAAATGAAGGGTCAAACGCCAAAATCTCCAAAAACTGATGTATCCCATTGCGATCAATATCTTTCAAGGAGTCCATTAGTAAAATTTGAAGGAAAACTGAGCACTTACTATTTATAGTAAGTCACTTCTCAGACATGCTATAAATAGCAGGTTAGCACAAGGCACCAGTGTGAACAAGTTAGTCAACCCACGAGGACCACATGGAACAAATTCCATGTCAAACAAAGTTGCAGAAGTTCTGAAATTAATTAATTGCTATAAATAGTAAGTCACCTCTGGAAATGGGATATAAATGGCAGGCCAACACAGATGACAAGTGTGAATGCAACAATTACCTCACAAGGGTCAGGGTCAGCCAAATTCAGGGCTTGAAAATACTAAGAATCCATGGAAACCACAAAAGCACCAAAACTTTCTAAAAATAGAAAGCTAGGCAGAAGGCATAGAAATTTTCTAAGTCTGAAAATGGAAGTCCAGACCCCCAAATGCGCCCAACTTGAAGCAGGTTGGAGGAAGAACTTGCCAAGGCGTTGGAATTCCTACAGGACCCCTTAAATGTGCCCTGCCTTCAGAGGAGCTCAAAAAATCAACTAAGTCAGGAGAAATTCCTCCTCCCCTAGTCAAATGCGCCCAGTCTAAAGAAGGATGTTGGAAAATTGTCTAAGTCTTGAAAATTCCTAAGCATACCTCCAAATGCGCCCAAGGTGGAGGGAAGAAGTTGAGAAATTTTCCTAAGGCAAGAAAAGTTCCTTCCCACCTAGCCAAATGCGCCCTCAAGAAGATGGAGGTAGGTTGATAAAATTTTCTAAGTATGAGAGTTCCTGCTCAACCCCTCATATGTGCCCAAGTCACCTAGCTATGGAGGACATTGGAAAATATTCAAGTGTGGAAATTCCACCTCCCCAAGTGAAATGCGCCCAAGGTGGAGGGAAGTAGTGGTGAGAAAAATGGCTAAGGCAGATAAAATTCCTCCACCACTAGCTAAATGCGCCCAAGTTTATGGGCTAGCATGGAAAATTTATCTAAGGTGTGAGAAAATTCTCGTAGACCCCTCTAAATGCGCCCAGTGTGAAGGTGGATTGTGGCATGAGAAAAAATGGCTAAGTCATTGAGAATTCCTCCTCCCCTAGGCAAATGCGCCCAAGGTGGAAGGTGGTGGTGAGAAAAATGTCCTAAGTATTGAAGAAGTTCCTCCCCCACTAGTGAAATGCGCCTAAACTGGAAGTGGGTAGAGGAAATATTCTAGGTGTTGAAAGTTCCTTGCCACCCTCCTAAATGCACCTTCAAGAGGAGGAGATTTGGAAAATATTCTAGGTCCTCTAAATTGGCAGTATGCACTAGCAAATGCACCCAACATGACATGAAGAAGAAGAAGAATTTCTAAGGCACAAGATGGAAGTAGAACCCCCCATATGTGCCCATCTAGGAATGGAGACATGAAAGTTGTCCAAGGCATGGATAAATTGGCAGTAGATACATGAAAACGCGCCCAACTTGAAATGGTGAATTGAAAATTTTCTTAAGGCAGGGAAAACGCAAAAGGGAAAAGTGAATATAAACTTTGGTGATGAAATATTTTTCTAAGGTTGAAAATATAAAAATCAAGTGTACCCCTTTGTCTGTGGACACATGAATTTTGCATTTTTTGAGGGGAATTTTCTTCTGGGTACTGGATATTTCTAGTAAGGAAATGATTTTGAAATCTTCCACACCTCATTGGAGATTTTAAAGTGAAGATTTTTACTCAGACGCCTGCTTGATGAAATTTTCCAGAGGAAATAAAATTTTTCTAGGGCATAAATATCAAGGTGTGTAAAATTTTCTAAGGCATAGAAGAAAAAAAAAGGAAGAAGGGGTCAGGTGCACCTAAGCTCAGGATGGGTTGAATTTTGTCTAAGTCATGGAAATAAAAAGACACCCTCAAGAAGTGAAACTCAAAACATCATGACCTTGAGAAAAGATGAAGATATGATGAGAGTGAAACGATAAGATAAAAATGCATCTCTTAAATATGCCCTTGAGGAAGATGAAATTTGTCTAAGGCATTGAAATATGAAGCACAGGTGTTATACGCCCAACCTACAGATGTTGAAAAATCATGAAGAAACAAAAGTTGGCTAGAGAAAAACGATGAACCCTATCAGATCCGGAGATCACTCAGGCCTTGGAGATCAAAACATGGATATCAGGTGAGTAAAGTGGATTTATATTATAAAATGTTTTGATGCTCTTCTTTTGTTTGTAGGATGAACGGTGGGACCAAGGTGGGAGGACTTGAAGTGATGGAGCGAATACTTCGAGACAATATTGCAACTATAGGATGAAATAAAGTTACGTGTTTCAAGCCCCTCCATGATGTCTCACTTGCGTCCAAACCATGAAGGGAGATGTTATTAGAAATGGCTAAGTGATGGAATTTCTCCTCGAAGACCCAATATGCACCCAACACAGTCAGGCGAATGGCAAGCGGGAATAATTGAATCCAAGACAAGAATCTTTCAAGTTCAGAATGAAGGAAAAGATGAAGGCCCAGGTGTTGGAGACTGACATCATGACAGATTGAAAGACAGAATAAAGGAATTCTTCTTAAGTCTGAAGTCCTCTGGCAATGACCCAAAAGATGTTCTCCAACATACTTCGCATAACCAAAGTTACCACGACAACAAGGACAAAGATCATCGTCAAAGAGCCATATCAGTCCAAGAAACAAAAGCAGTGTTGATCAGATTCATCAAGTTTGCAGTCAAAGAGAAGAACAATGGGAATGCGTCTTTGGACGAGAATCTTCTAGAAGGGTGGTGGACATTAATTGCTCATTTATCACCCCACTCTTCTTGGTGGTGGTTTTTAGGGTTAGGGTTTATGGTGCTCAATTTGAGCCCTTCATTGTAATTGAATCTAAGCCGTCCACTGGATTTGGCCAGCTATAAAAGGGGCATCCCCCCTCATTTGTACCTCATTAGTTAGAGAATAGAGATCAAGAGATAGAGCATAGAGAGACAATTTAGAGTTAGCATAGTTTCATAGCATAGCATAGTTTGAAGGAGAGTTTTTCCTTTGAAAACTTTGTAATAAATTGTTGTGAACACTCTCTCAATAAAAAGAGTTTTCATTGATGATCTCATCTTTTGTTCAAGTAGGATTTTAAAGCAAAGTAACATAAATTTCATTTTATGCAAGTAGATAGTGTAATCGCGATTGTGGCTTTCACCTGAACAAGCTTCGCTTAGTCCATAGACTCCATACCACTAGCAAGCCATCGACAAAGCTGCCTTGCGTGATCAACTGGAAATTTGTGAACTTTACTTCAATTATGATTCACATGGTGGCATGCGTCGTCGTGATGGTGTCTTTATGTTGAGTTGTGATTTGAAAACTTTCGGCTACTCCTTGAAGATTGCACCAGTCCTACAAAAGTTGTCCGAAGTGAGGCAAAGCAAAGCTCGGTTGAAGTCTGTGAGAGTTGATTGCCACATCTCGTAATGTCCCCTTTTCAACAGTGATCTTGTTTGCAGAGTGTTAGCCTATTTCTTGGACCCTTGTGGGCTAAATCGATTGGTTAGAGGGTCGGGTACCTTCGGAGAGTTCGGCGATTTCATTTTCTGAGATCGTGGATAGGCTCATTGCAGGCCTTGGCAGTACAGGAGTTTCTTTGCTTCTGACGGCACTGAATTCCGTTGAGAATTGAGGGAGATAGGCTTACTTAAGTGATTTAAGTTATATTTTAACTTAAAGTCTTTTTATAAAGTCAAATTGACTTTATAATTCTTATATCACTTAAATAAAGTCTAAAGTGAATATTTTAAGTTATATCTTTTAATCACTTAAAGGAGGCGCCTAAAATCAAAGTCTAGACTATGGAAAGTGACTTAAGTTTATTTCCATAAATTTAAATGATCTAAACCCTAAAAGGTACGGCCTTCTTAGGTTTTCACCTCCTTTGCTTTATAAGGGATTTGGGCAATGAGAAACTCATCTTTTTGAATATTTCAACTTTGCCTTGGAGGTTTTTTCCCTTGCTTTCAGCCTGTGATCAGGTTTGCAGCAAATCCACCATTGGAGAATGAAATCTCTTCAGTGTGAGCACTTGTGAAGTTGTGAGAGATCAGCTGAATTAGTGCAGATTGAGAGAGCTTCATTTCAGAAGTTCTGCAGTGCTTCAACAGATTTTTTGTAGTGTTCTTCATCAAAAACAGAGGGTTTATTGGTTGCTGTTCTTCCTTCACCATGGCAGACTTCATGGCTGTTTGGGCACACCTTCAGAGATGGTTTTTGGTGCTTTTTGTTTGAAAGGGCGTGGCACTTGCAAGGAAGGTTTTTTTTGGCTTTTTGGAGAAACGTCTTCTTTCGGAGGATCTCTCTTCATGAACTTGGGCGCCCTACCTATACTTCTCTCTGGCTTCAGTTTCAGAATAAACTTTGAAGTCTGTAACTCTCTACTCCAGTTTTTGTCAGTTCTTCACTATGCTGATCGGATTTCTTATTTAAAAAATCTGGAGGCTTTCGGGTATGTTTATATGTTTTAAATCCATTGTTGATGATAATAAACACCTTCTACAATTTCAGTTTGATTAAATTAGCTCAAGTTTTCATTCTGTGAGCTTTTATATGATGCGCCCCTTCTCTTCTGTCTACAAAATTTCTCTAAAAAACTAAAAAACACAAATAGACTTAAGAAAAAGACAGGGGTTTGAGCAGTGAGCTAGCAAGGCTCATCACAGTGGTATCAGAGCTCTGATCCTGCCAGCTTGTGGGGTTAGAAAAAATTATGCGGTCACACCAGGACAAATTTGACAGGTACTGTTCACACAGGGGTTGAACAGCAAAGTGGTTATCATGGCTTCTAAATTTGTTGATGAAGTAATGGTTGCTTATGAGGAATATATAGCATCTCCAGATAAGATAAAAGATCACCTAGACTTCGAACAATATATGGAGCATCGGATGGTTTATAATAAGCAACGAAGCAAATCAAAGAAATGTGAGCAGAAAAATGTAGAGAGCATTTCAAATAATATTCAGCAGAAACCTATGCCATCACAACAAAGATTAGCTCGTAGCTTGCAGCAGTCTGAAGACTCCATTTCAAGACAAAGCTCATCACAAAACAAAAAGAAATTGAGTTTCTTTGATGTGTTGGGGTTAAAAAGGGATCAATCAACAGTTAGTGACCAGCATACAGCTGATCTTATGGAGGACAAAAATCAGACTTACATAGAAGTAGATGTTGGGCACAGGACACTTCAGGATGAGCAAGTGTTGTATGAAGACAAACCAGTTGCATTAGAGCAGCCACATGAAGATAAGGTTCCTTGTGATGCTTCATCAATTACTATGAAAGAAGAAGTGTACAGAAATATGGCTTCTACAACATCTTTTGAGACAACTTCTATTGAAGAGAAAGTTTTACACCATGATAGTGGTTTTGTTGAACCCCAGGAAGATATTATCAGCACTAACGGAGATGATATCAGCCTTGAGATCAATTCTGATTTTATGAACAGCAGTCCATTACTTTCACAAAATCATGAGGTGACGGATAAAGTACATGAAGATGGTCATGTTATGGAATCTCCTAACATTAGCATTGAAGTTTTGCATGTTGAGCTTGAAGAATGTTTGGTGGATTCAAGTCACAAACAGTCTGATTTTATATATCAGACCTTGGAAGATGTGAACAAAACTCAAGTTTTGTGTGATGGGTGGCTACAAAGGGCTAAGAAGGCAAAGATGTTGGCTGCTCAAGCAAAACAGCGTTTGCAAGAGGTCAAGGAACGCTGCAGCCAGCTAGATCAAGCAAAGAAACAAAGGGAGTCGCACCTTAGATCTCTAATTCTTCCAAGAGAAGAACATGTAAGAGGTGAGCATGCTATGGATGGACTTGCAGTGACTTTGGCAACAGAGGTGTGTGAGGATATTGTCATAACAGCAGCTTCTACCTTGCCAGTCGAGACATCCTATGAGGTACATAGCAGCAATACCTTAGAGGTTGATGACAACACACATGATGTTGCTGATTATGAGGTGAGTGATGCAGATTCAACTTCATGCTATAGTGCAGATTTGGATGGAGAACAGAAAGTGATTCAAGAGGGATTTTCCTCTCCTCAGTACAGTTATGACTTTTATGATCAGCAAGCTCCAATCTATGATACTGATGGAGAAGAATCAGAAAATGAGGCGGATGCTACATCTTCTTGTGATAATCCGCTCTTTGAGGTGGATGTTGATTCTACTCTTGACCCTGGTTTAAGGGTGAGCTTTGATCATAGTATCAGAGATTCCGTCAGTGCATCGGGATTTCAGACAGAGCTCGTTGAGGAGATTCCTAGTGTGTACATGGTCAGGAGTCTACACAGTTTCTTTCTCAGTCATCATGTACATGATCTGTTTCGGATGCACAATTCTAGTATGCACGTGTTAGACATGTGGGATGATAGCCTATCTCGTGCAGTCTTAGGGAGCACGTTTTGTCAGCAGTTTGACTTGCTTCCTTGTGAGTTTCTCTCTTCTGTATCTGATGGTGTTGAGATTGACAGGCTACAGTATGATGATCCAGCTGATCAGATTTGGGAGTTACAGGAGACTCATTCATCTAGGAGTTGCATATGGGATGACGATGGCGATCCAGTTTCTCTTCCTAGAGTAGATGGTATTCAGTATGATGATCCTCTCTTCGAGTTAGATATCGCTCGCACTCTGGACATGAGCATTGATCGTTGCGTTTGGGATCCTTCCAGTGTATTGGGATTTCAAATTAAGCTGGCAGAGGAGTTTTCGGAGGAGTACATGATGAGAGGTGCAGATAGTTCTACATTTGACCCTCACGATCTGGCAGCTATCTACTTGTTGCTTGGTGATTTAATCTTCTTAGACTCTTCATTGATCGATGGTTGTCCTACTTGGAGTTGGCATGATTTGCAGAGTTGGGATTTAGGAGTTTCATTGCTAGATGGTTGGTTTCATGGGTTAACAGGTTATGGTGACATCATGGGTTCCAGCTACAGACAGAGATGTTGTGTTGCGGATGCTTCCCGATATTCTTACTTTATTATGATGGATGGATGTGAGTACCGTTTATATTGGGATCCAGGTGGCGACAGGATTGGTACTGTGTTTTGGATGAGTCCCATGCATTGGCTTCACCACTTTTGGCATGGTGAAGTTGAGATCAGTGTTGAGCAGCGGAAGACAGTTGATGATAGTAGGGACATTTCACAGCACTATCCTTGGGAACCTGGTGGAGTGGTTGATCCTTTGTTGTTGAGATTGCTTGCGGTCAAGCAATTTCAGGGAGGGCGGATTGTAATGTCCCCCTTTTCAGCGTGATCTTGTTTGCAGAGTGTTAGCCTATTTCTTGGACCCTTGTGGGCTAACTGGATTGGTTAGAGGGTCAGTGGTACCTTCTGGAGAGTTCGGTCGATTTCATTTTCTGAGATCGTGGATAGGCTCATTGCAGGCCTTGGCAGTACAGGAGTTTCTTTGCTTCTGACGGCACTGAATTCCGTTGAGAATTGAGGGAGATAGGCTTACTTAAGTGATTTAAGTTATATTTTAACTTAAAGTCTTTTTATAAAGTCAAATTGACTTTATAATTCTTATATCACTTAAATAAAGTCTAAAGTGAATATTTTAAGTTATATCTTTTAATCACTTAAAGGAGGCGCCTAAAATCAAAGTCTAGACTATGGAAAGTGACTTAAGTTTATTTCCATAAATTTAAATGATCTAAAACCCTAAAATGTACGGCCTTCTTAGGTTTTCACCTCCTTTGCTTTATAAGGGATTTGGGCAATGAGAAACTCATCTTTTTGAATATTTCAACTTTGCCTTGGAGGTTTTTTCCCTTGCTTTCAGCCTGTGATCAGGTTTGCAGCAAATCCACCATTGGAGAACGAAATCTCTTCAGTGTGAGCACTTGTGAAGTTGTGAGAGATCAGCTGAATTAGTGCAGATTGAGAGAGCTTCATTTCAGAAGTTCTGCAGTGCTTCAACAGATTTTTGTAGTGTTCTTCATCAAAAACAGAGGGTTTATTAGTTGCTGTTCTTCCTTCACCATGGCAGACTTCATGGCTGTTTGGGCACACCTTCAGAGATGGTTTTTGGTGCTTTTTGTTTGAAAGGGCGTGGCACTTGCAAGGAAGGTTTTTTTGGCTTTTTGGAGAAACGTCTTCTTTCTGAGGATCTCTCTTCATGAACTTGGGCGCCCTACCTATACTTCTCTCTGGCTTCAGTTTCAGAATAAACTTTGCAATCTGTAACTCTCTACTCCAGTTTTCGTCAGTTCTTCACTATGCTGATCGGATTTCTTATTTAAAAAATCTGGAGGCTTTCGGGTATGTTTGTATGTTTTAAATCCATTGTTGATGATAATAAACACCTTCTACAATTTCAGTTTGATTAAATTAGCTCAAGTTTTCATTCTGTGAGCTTTTATATGATGCGCCCCTTCTCTTCTGTCTACAAAATTTCTCTAAAAAACTAAAAAACACAAATAGACTTAAAAACAAGACAGGGGTTTGAGTAGTGAGCTAGCAAGGCTCATCACAACATCCCACTCTTAGATTAGTCCTTAGCTTTCTAAACCCTGCACTCATTTAAATTCAGTACTTTTTGGTTAGTTTAGGAAACAAGAGCTTTATAGACAAACCTTTCGAGCATTCAAATTCCTTTCTCCACTGTTGAACAATTTTTGTAAGTCCCCTTGAAATACCAACAAAATCACATCCAGCCAACTGAGACTATCCACTGCATGAAGGAACCTTGGAGTTGAATGCATGATCTTTCTAGCAATCTTAGCATGCAGGAGATTTTGTTCAAGAGAGGATAGAGTCGCCGTTGGTAACTTTATTCTGTGTTGGTGCAGTCACGAAAAACACATCAACAATTCCTTGATCGCTTCTCTTCTAAATTCTCCATCACTGCCTTGTATAGAATATCATTATATTGATTGCTGTTTTCTTCAACTTAATTGATGCTCATTTAAACATAGTAATTACTTCTAAATCACTGCCTATATTATTATTTCAATAATTGCTCCATTTAAAACATAGGAATTACTACATACATTAATTTCTAATATAATTGCTGATTGTGCCTAGGATTTTAGAACTATGATTTAAGGAATGAAACGGGTCATTACACTATGATTTTTGGGTGAGATATCATTGGCTCTATAAGGACTTAGGCAACACTTTCTCTAGTTCCTTTAGATATTGGAACCAATGATGTCAGGCTCTTTAGGTATAGTAGGTTATCATCCTTTGACACATATGCTTGGAGAGTCTCTAGGGATCCAAGAGCCCTCAAGTTGATCAACTCTTTCTAGCCCATCCATTAGAACAATGACTCTAAATGACCTTTGGATATTTCTACTTCATGCATAGATGTAAATAGACTTGTGAGATGACATTTCTCACAACTCATCACTTCTACTCATGTGCCCCATCAAGTTTTCCCTCAGCATTGTGGTTACGATTACAAAGACAAATGCATAATATGAGCATCTTCAATACAACAAGAGTTACATTGATTTTGGTTATTAGTGTGATGCTAGATGGGGTGCTTTACTTCCTAATAGAATCTCCCCACTCAACTCTCTTGGAATTAGACTCTCCTTGTGAACACTATTAAATTGTGTTTCGGTCCTTTCACAATGATTGATGGTGACATCAATGACTCCATTTTTAGGCTCGAATAAAGATATTGATAATACTTGTCTTGTATCTCTCTAGTACTCCTTAACTTATGCTTTTTGGGCATCTTGTTCCCCCTACTTGGCTATTTGTATTGGTTTCTTGACCAAATGTGTTAGTGATCCATAGTTGTATTATAATTTTTAATTTTATTCCTTCTCCTTTTTGGGCCTCTCTAGGATATTCTCTTTGTAGAATTTTCTATTGTATATTATGCACTTTTGAGTCCTATTAACCTACTTTTGGTCACCTATGGACATTAATATAATTTCTTTCTTTCTTTCTCTTCATGGTAGCTTGAACAACCAACAAAATCTGCACAAAAGAAAACAATGAAACTTGTGTAGAGAATACCTGCATAAAAGAGACAAAATTTAGAATGCTTTTAAGAAATGGAAATAAGTTGGGGGTTAAATGGAAAGAGGCACACAAGTAGAGAGAGCTACATGTACACAGGCTCAAACTATCATGTGGGTAAAGTCTCGATTAAATTAAGGCTTTCAACCCAATCCACTACCCATTGGAAACCATGATTAATTTACCCATGCTAAAATCTTGGGGGAGACCAATAGGGTGGAATATTGATTTGTTTCCCTATTGAGGATGAAATTAAATTAAGAAAAAATTCAATAAAGTAAAAAATTCAAATTAAATTCATCTTATATAAATTTGATTTTTTAAAAATATAAGTAATAAACTTAAAATAAATAAAAAAATAATATTAATATACTAATATGTTTAAATATGTTAATAAAGAAACACAAAACAAAATAAATAATAAAATATGTTTAAAAATATACTTTAAATTTTAAATATTATTAATATATAAATAATAAATTAATTAAATTATATATTAAATAATAAATATATTATAATAAAAGTTTAATTTATTTATTTTAAAATATTATATTTTAACATTATAAATAAAAAGCAAAATTAAATAACAAATGAACATAAATAAAAATAATATTACATATAAAATAATATTAAAAAACATAACAAAAGGAAATGATAATGAGCAAGTAAAATGTCATCGAAGATCAAAGGGCCCAGGAAGGTGCAGAAGCCTTACAGGCCAAGCTCCTTGAGACTTCACCCCCGATTCCATTCACGGTCCAACACCGACTCCTGGCAGCCAGATCCAGCGACCCTCCTTGAGTCCGAGTGCCACGATGGATTGTTGAAGCCTTGCAAACCCACCGGTCCCTGAGACTCGCATGATTCCATTTATGGTCCAGCTCCAGCTCTAGCCGCTTGAATCCCAATGACCCCTCATGGTCGAGTGCACGATGGATGAGTGAATGTGTCTGCCTCACGTTGACAATTGCAAATACTTTGTGCAGCTTATAAACAAGCCCACGCAGGATAAATGGAGAACGATAACACCTCCGGCAAAAAATGCGGAAAAAAAACCTTTAAAAACGATTTTAAAGATATCTTTTAATAAAATCACAGTGCCCTCAACGAATTTTTGCTAATATTTTGAGATTTTTTAATACAAAATTTTTTACCGTACGAATTTATTCGAAGATGAATTTCATTTCATTTTTTGTTTTTGAAATTTGACGAATTTCGAATTTCAAGTTGATATTTGGCTGAATATGGTGACTTAGCCTTTCATCACAATAAACAATAAAATCAAAATGTATACACAGGAGCTAGGCTTCATCTAAGATGTTATTCAATCTCTATTCCTTGCATTGGTTCTTCAACAAGCCATTGATTGCTATTCTTATTAACAAA
The DNA here is from genome assembly GCA_007258455.2 of Sequoia sempervirens. Classification (NCBI taxonomy): domain Eukaryota; kingdom Viridiplantae; phylum Streptophyta; class Pinopsida; order Cupressales; family Cupressaceae; genus Sequoia; species Sequoia sempervirens. The sequence continues at coordinate 69,586 of VDFB02309208.1, forward strand.
GACACTATAGCTATTTTGATTCCTTCTAGAGCACCCAAATCTTTTGCTTCAATGGTAAATTTATAACCTAAATATAAAAGAGGACCCTTTAACAAATAAACTAGATGAGAAGTGAAACACTATACCTGCTCCCATCTGCCCCAGGTTACTTCTAGCTTTCACCATCAAAATTCATTATCTAACAATCACTTTTAGGCTGTATCGAAAAGGATAATTATTAAATTCTGAATAAAGATTTTAATACGTAGCCATTAATGGGAGAGTAGTCAAAATATCTTAGTGTGTTCTACAAATTTCTAATTGTTAGGCATGCTGTCTTTATCAAATAGAAATGGGCACATTTTCTTGTATCTCCATTTGATATTTGCAGTAGATTATTTCTGTCTACAATTACAATACAAGTTATATTATTGTGTAGGTTGTATTTTATATAGTTAACTCAGACATATGCCTTATGGTTTATGCTACAATGCGAGTACAGTTTGTTGTTATTTATTTCCCTGTAGAGCTACCAATGTATTGATAGTATATCTCTATTTTCGTGATTTGGGTGGCATAGTCATAGGCACTATTCATTGGTTCATCTTCATGGAGATAATCTTGCAGCTATGTATTTGCTTGGTGATATGGTAGTAAAAGCTAATGGTGGATTATCTTAACTGATCAAATTTGCAGGTGTAAGACAGGGACATTGACATTGAAAGTAACTCGCCATGGAGCTGGGTATTTCGTGGGTTGTAGCACATATCCTGAATGCTCGTAAGTAGGAACGGGATACAAGTGATCATACCAGTAATGCAAATTTCATTTTGGAATTGGTTTGGTAATTTTGGTTTTTTTTCCTTTCACAGACCTTTGCTATATTAAGTGATAATTTTTATAAGCTTCACATTTAATATGATGGTGTGTCATAGGTGAATATAAATAAGAATCCTATGCAATAAGAAACCGTATTTGTATTACATAAAACATTTCGAATATGTACACAAAACTATTTATATCATATTTTTATAGATTAGCACATCTTATATGAAGGTTCATTAATATTTATTTGAAACATCAGTATGTAAATACTAGAAAATCTAATTCAACTTAAAAATCATTAAAAGAAGTTAGTAAAAATACAGTAGTGTCATTTTTGTCCATGAAAAGATTAGCTTACTTTAAAGCTTAGGAAATAATGTGTGGCTTATTTTAACTGCATATTCAATCAAATAGCTAAATGGTAGGCAAAGGTTATGACATAAAATATACAAGGTGTAATGTTTTGCTTTTAGGTATCTTTTAGTTTGTAGCTTATTTGGAACCTCTTTTTGGCTTCCTTTTGCTATTTTATGTTGTATTTTCAAGTCCTGTAGATCAATATGGTCACTTGTGGACATTAATATAATTTCTTTATTTCTTTCTGGGTTTTATCCGATCCTGCAGGTGTTTCATATGTAATAGTGTCATCTTCCAATTAAGTCTAGTAGTTTGAATGGATTTTTGCATTTAGAGCATTGGACAGTCCATGTTAACTGAAAGAAAAATGGATAATAAACAACTTATAATCTCAGTCTATGTCATGCCACAAGAATCTTGAGAACATAAGGCCTAATGAGACCCAGGGAACTGTCTGCGGTTATTTAAAGAGATATTGAAAACATTGAGATATGAAAGAACAGAGAAAATGATCGTTGAATGAATCTTGTTCCTTTGCACAGTACCTTCTGAGAGATATCCTTGAAAATTTTATAGGGATATATTCCTATGACATTTGCTAGAGCAACAACAATTAGGAGAACATATCTCAATATCTACAATAGAAATTTGTCTTGTTCCAGCAGATATCCTTGAGTGCCTACAGTGTTGATTCTTTTGTTCTTAAATGTGTGTATCCGCCTTAGGACTTACAAATTGCCTTGGTGTGGTATGAGGCAATGCTCTGGAATCCAAATATCTGATACCTTCAGACCAAACTGCTAGAAAGGTGACGAGTAATGTAGAAGTGTAACGATTAGAATTTCCATAACAGTTTCTTAGTGTTTGCAGCTTTGTAACATTATATATACATATCTGAATCACCAGATAGTGCCTGAAAGACATGTATCATAGATAAAAGCAGCTGCTTGAATACAGAAAACCATACATCTCCATTGAGAGTATGTTATATAGAGTAGGCACAGATTGCTTAACTTGTATGTTTCGGTTGTATTATTTTTACTGTATTTCGTTCAGTGACCAATATTATTATATTTATATCTTCCATTTATTGTTAATATTGCTTCCACATAGAACATAGTAAGATTCTCAGAATGTAGACTGTTGTACACTGGAAATCTCTTGGGAGCCAGATCAATAATAGAAGTAAAATAGAAGTTGAACATATGGAGATTCAAAAATCCTAAGCTACAAAAAACCTGCAGACAAAAGTCTAGAAACTTGATGGACTTTAGATAAACCATCAAGACAGATATAAAGCATAGAAGCAGATAATGTAGCAGTAAGATTGAGACAGGTTATGCACTGTCCTTATCCTTGAATTCCATATCTTGTCTTTGGTGGTCTTCAATTTGTATTAGTTAGGATGTTGGGAAAAAAGAGTTTATTTTGTAGGGATTAAAAGTTTGGGAATTTGGGATTTCTAAAAACGTTTTTGTTCGTTTCAGAAAATTGCAATATATTATTAAATTTTTAAAAAAATACACATTTTGCGCATACACAAGCATATATATATATATATATATATGTTGAGAATTATTCAATGTTTAGTTTTTCAAGATTAGAGTCTTCACAAAAGGCAGTACTAGCATTTTTATCTTATCCTGCTGAGAGTAGCTTCATCAACATCATCAATAATCCTTATATCCTTTAGAAGATTCTTCTTTGAGGCTTGAATTGTTTTCTTTTCTTGTGAGAGGATTCTTACAGTGTCTTTTCAAATAAAAATTACAGGAATATTATTTATAGCTTGTAGAGGAACAGGTTTATTTTGTCTTGTTTATTAAGTTCCTTCCTTGTCCAGTCAAAATGGCAGCTGGTAAATGGTTGAGGTCTATGGAGGTTTCTGATCCTTTTTTCTATTTATCCAGTGCACAAATAGTTGACATGCTTTGTATTGGCAAGGCATGGGATAGGTTTCTGGATGTCTTAAGTATGAATTTCACAGTTTACAATAATTCCAATATGATGCAAAACAGGTACATTGAAGCAACTTGTTTGTCTGATGAAGACAAACCAAGCAGCAAGGAGGAAGTACAGCCGGCTTTCGAGCCCAAATTACTAGGCACTGATGTGAATTCTAATATGCAGGTGTGGCATGTATTTCTATTTTAACTTCATCTCATGAACTCATATCTTATATGATATATTAATAATGTATTTCTATTTTATATTTATTATTAGTTTTCCATACTGAGTATGTTTACTTGTTGGTTAATGTCTGTTAATTTCAATTCTGGCCTGTTGTAAGAACATCTCAGGACCGTTAGATTCTGAAGAGAAGCAGAATTGATAGTATCTTTTCAGCTGAAAAGAAAAGTCTATTCATGGTTAGAGTAAAGACTAGTGTTGTTTCATCTTCAGGTTTTTCTTAAATGTGGGCCTTATGGCTATTACGTCCAGCTAGGAGAGGATACAAAAGGTTGGAAGCCCAAGCGTGCAAGTGTTTCTAAGGTATAAATCTGGAGCTATTGATTGAGCAATTTAAATTGAACGAGATTTCTAACATCTCAGAGCTATTTGTTGATTATTTTATCTAATTTTTGAAAATGTAGATGTGATGCCATACAAAGGCTATCTTCTGGCATCAATCATATTTAAAGTAAAGGACATAAGAATTGATTTGTCCTAGAAAATGGATTGGATGTAAACTATAACATGAATTTGAATCACTCTTGGTGCTATAGAACCT
>VDFB02309209.1:0-19895 GCA_007258455.2 Sequoia sempervirens
GTGATCTAACAACTCCACAAAAGAAGATCACATGCTCCAAAGAGCATACCCTATATCAAAAGAACCTCTATCATGCCAAACACTCTAATCTAGAGTCAAGAGTCCACCATGGCACAATAATAAACATCCTTAAACAAGAAGCATCATCTCCAATCACATGAACATAACCATCACCTGAAAACAACATAATTCTCACTACTCTGAAACCGTTCTCTGAGAATTCATTCATGGCTCGATCTTTCACAGCGTATCCACTCTGCCAACGCCAAATTTATCAAATCCCTCTTTGTATGCTTAAACATCCCATGGAATCTTGCATGGTCTCTCCAAGTTGATTTGGGCGCAAACTTCTTTCGCTGTCCTCTCTTTATTAGAAGCGTGAACTTCCACCTCTTGTTTTGCAAAAGTTAACTTCTGAAAAATAGGCACTCCTTTCTCTACCCCCATTGAACCCATATACTTCACATAATCCTCCTACGCGCCCCTCTCATAGGGTTTCAATCAGCTCCAACTTCTTTCATAACAAGCAAACACCAATTGCTCTGTATCGGCCCTCTGGCCTTCCTGCGCTGGATTTTATTGCAATTTTATATTCATTGATTTCAACCATCACACTCAACCGATTTTAATATACCTGCTTTAAACTTGGCCTGTTCTTTATTCCTTATGCCAACGCACTTCTAAAAATATCAAGGTAACGTGTCATATAATGACACAATACCAATACCTATTCTAAAACAAATCTTCAGCCCATGTTATTCTATACATTACTAATGCATATCCCAATAGAGTTCCTTTAAATGACTCCCAATAGTTAATAATGCTTAACAATAAGCAGGAAAAGCCAGTCAAGTTCTCACTTTAACAAGCTTGGCTTATTAAACTTCTATCTATGCACATCGAGATCTCAAATTGCACCTCGCCAAATTTATTATTCATTATTCAACGTGACCATCCCAAAATCTCTTAGAAGTTCATCTCGTTAACGCTGAAGCTAGGTTGATTACTTATCAACAAGAAATTCTCTTTATTTACAATGACATATTTTGACCATTATCATATAGCTCAAACATAGACATAAATAAGTCATAGACAAAGTACATGTGACCTTATATGTCTTACAACCTAGGTGTATATTTTCCTTTGTCATGAATAAATCTCACGTCATATCCAAGATAGATAAATAAGGGTTCATTCTCAAATATCATAGAGACAACCAGGTGAAAATTCGTTCCTCTGCAACTATTGATTTTGTTGCATTGCTCCTACTCACAATTCAGAGAAATAGAATTGGGAGCTAATTTGAACTTCTATATTTCCATTTACAAATAAACTATAGTAGCGAGATGGGAGGTTTTGATCTAGTTAAACCTCCATTTGCTAAAGCCATTGAATTCATTCTTTCCCACTGCTCATTGAATGCATTCCCCCATGGATTCAAAAAGCTAGGTAGCACTCTTAGAATAATTTATAAAAGAAACATTGGTTCTCCCAGCGTTGCAAATACAAGCAAAGTATAATATGATCTGAATTGCAATTTGGACCTGCTTCAAACAGAGGAATTGAATCCATGTTTAGACATGAAGACAATTTGAACAACACTCGCTCCCTTTCTGTCCCTTAAAATTTCTGATTGTAGGACACAGTTTGTAAGATTCAATGGTCTCTCTTTCTTCTGCAACACTTGATATGATTGTAGGACACAGTTTGAAAGATTCAATGGTTTCTCTTTCTTCTACAACACTTGATATCCTTGGATTCATGCAACTTATTCAACAATTGGCCTCTTCCTTGTAGATCTAGTTTGAAGGTCATTTATAGAGCTTATGCCATTAATCTGAATAAAATTGGTGTGGAAACATTTTTCCAGTTTTTCTAGCTTGTATTAAATTCACTGTTCTATGTAGCCTGAAACTATATATCCTTTTTTTTTTCTGTTTAGACATTGCTTTGTTTCTTGAAGTTTTCAAGCATATTGTATCTAGTTGTGTCTGGGAGAAGTTATATATTTTCTGTCACGTTCGATTGCAACCTTAAGATTTGGTAATACAAATCTGTATTTAGAGAATGGAGTGTTTTTTAAGATTCCTTCCAATTATGATCAGTTAAGTTGCTATTTATTAATTTAATTAGCTAAACTTTATTATTATTATTATTAAAGTTCAATCAGCTCCTACAGGCAATATACTGTACTTGGTTGAGTTTCTTTCCAATTCTGATCACTTAAGTTACTATTGTAAAATTCAATTTTTAATTCTCACACATTAACTTCCTGTTGCGAATTTGAAAGCTTCAAGTTTATGGTTGTTATAATAATGCAATTAAAACTATCATACATTTATTTTTCTACTCAACTATTGTTGTATAAAATTTCTTTATTATCTTATCTTATTTAGATTAATTTTTTACATTTTTTTCCTATTATGTCTTCCCTTCACCTTCTACTGAAATCCTTGTCATTGATATTCAGCTTCAGCTATATAAAGATACGATTTATAATATATATGTACACACAGATATATATATATATATATATATATATTAACGTCCCTGCAATGGTTTTGTTTTTATCATCATACGCATCAATGCCCTCTTGAGCAAATTGGAACATCATCATTCATGGAAAATTCCCTTTCTCGGAGAATACTGGTCCCAAATTCCCAATATCAAAGTAGTGGTACTTTACTCAGAATTACTCTTTGAGAGAATACTGGTCCCAAATTCCCAATATCAAAGTAGTGTTGCTTTACTCAGAATTACTCTTTTATTAATTCCTGGATTATAATTTAAACTTATCTCTAATATATTTTTAAAATAAGATTCAAACTTGAGGCCATCGATTTTTGGTTGGATTGATATATTATTGAACTACTAACTCACTTAGATAACATATTTTAGATAAAACCCCTCTGTCCATCTGAGCTACTTGTGAAATAGAAGAAAAGAATTATTTGAAACTCATGATGGGGAGAATTTTTTACTCCAAATCAACTTCTGAAGAACTTAATAATAAAGACTTGTCTGATCCTTATGATAGAGAAGAGATGAAGACAGCAGTGGGCATATGGAATATGGGATCACAGAATGTATCATCATTAGGAGGAAGTTAAAATGGAGGAGGAAGTTAAAATGAACATCAAATAATGTAGAAACCAGTTTAAGTGGCAATAAAGGAAGAGGCATATGGAATATGGGATCACAGAATGTATCATCATTAGGAGGAGGAAGTTAAAATGGAGGAGGAAGTTAAAATGAACATCAAATAATGTAGAAACCAGTTTAAGTGGCAATAAAGGAAGAGGCATAACTCATGTCTGAACAAATTGAAAAGAAGTATTGTTGCCTGAAAAATATAATGTGTGGGTAATAACCAAAGATATAATGTGTGGGTAATAATCCAGTATTGTTGCCCGAAAGATATAATATGTGGGTAATAACCCTCTACAATAGATCATCCAAATTTAAATTTGAGTGGCTTGTCAACAAGACAAGGATTGGAACATGTATCAAGTAAAATTTGATGGATTAGGAACCCAACAAACTGTGGCTTTATACCAAAAGGTTTCCCATGTTTGATGGTGCACTATGATGCTTCTAATGTATAATGTTTCTTATTTTCCTGTTTAAATTAAAGAAAAGAAAAAAACATCTTGGCCAATGGATATACCAAGAAAATATTATAGAATTACATTGAAATAAGGGGAAATGGAAAATAATGATGGAGATCTTGATTTTCTGAAAGAAACAAAGAGTTTTATGTTGTGCAAGGGAATGTTATGATGTGGATCTTAGTTGGGTTACAACACAATTTGCATGATATGAGATCTATGGACAATCCCATTCATTTGTCTAAACTTTAGATAAAGGTGCTCTGTAGAATACCAATGTATAAGATAAACCAATATAAACTTCAACAACACAAAAGTTTAGTACATTTATTTTTTCAAAACAAAAAATCATATTAATGCCCATAGAGGATTAAAAACTATTGATGGGACTCAAAACTACAAACAATTGCAATTAAGATATTTAGGAAAAAATTCCTAAACTGTGATAAAACAAATGTAAATAGAAGAAAGTCTAAAAGAAATGCCTTCATCATTTTCCACAACAAATGTGTTGTCTTGTCTTATTTTCATGTGAGCATATCATCCCTTTCATGTAAATTATTTCTTTGCATTGAAGCCAATTTATCTCAAATTTTATGGGAGAGAATTAGCACGTTGTCAGCCTTTCTGCCAATTATACTGAAATACCTATTATTAAAAGAAAAAAACAAACATAGCACACATACAATTTTTTTGAAGTGATTTGAAATTAGTAACTATTAAAAAATTAAATCTATCACATTAAATGATAAAAAAAGGGGTATTATGGCATGAAGTGTATACATCATTGATGTTTGATTTTTAAATTTTTTCTTCAATTTCCTCTATGAGTACTACAAAACCACTCAATGACATGTCTGAAGACCTAAGATCAAACGAAACATTGTTTTAGAAACACAAAAAGAATGAATTTCTTGGTCATATTAGCAAATTAACTATAATGTGTTGATGCAACTATGATGGCTGACCCATATATTTGAACATTTCTACCTGGTACTTGCGACCAATATGTGTTCTCTTGTTGTGCTCTACAGACTTATTCAATCTTTTCTTAGTAGAAAAAACACATTCACATTTTTTTCCCTCATTCTGACATGTTAGACCTTACCAATTGTCAATGTCATTTGATTTCACTTTTGTTTCAAACAAGTAATATGAAGTGACTATTCACACATATCTCATATCAAAGTTTTTAAATCTACCAAACAATTACATATTTTGCATTTTCATGTCATGATGCCATTACCAACAAACCTTGGATTTTCTGCTGCTCCAAATTTTGGAGAATCAAAACTAAAATTATTAGTGCCCTTTAAAATGAATGCACAACACTTCATAGTTTATATCTTGACTTGAAGTCACCCCACCTCTTGCACCTTTACTGGTATCAACAATTTTCTTGTTTTAAGTGCATAACAAACTTCTTGAAGTAGAATCATTATGATCTAGCATGCTATCTAGCCCTAGAATTTATTGATAGTAGGACACAGTTTGAAAAAGTCAATGATTTCTATTTCTTCTGTGCAGCACAGCACCTAATATCGTTGGATTCATGCAGCTTTTAGAAATATTCAACAATTGGCCTCTTACATGTAAATCCAGTTTGAAGGTCATCAATAGATCCTATACCATTAATTTGGTGTCAAAACATTTTTCATGTTTTTTTTGGTCTGTATTAAATTCACAGTTCTATGTAGCCCGAAACTTTATATCCTTTTATTTTTCTCTGTTTAGAGATTGCTTGGTTCTCGAAGTTTTCAAGCATATTGTATCTAGTTGTGTCTGAGAGAAATTATATATTTTCTGTCATGGTCTATTGCAACCCTAAGATTTGGTCATACAAATATGTAATTAGAGAATGGAGTGTTTTCTAAGATTCCTTCCAATTGATTAGTTAAGTTGCTATTTATTAATTTAATTAGCTAAAATTATTTATTATTATTATTATTATTATTATTATTATTATTATTATTATTATTATAGTGCAATCAACTCCTAATCTTATATATAGCACAATATACTGTACTTGGTTGAGTTTCTTTCCAATTCTGATCCGTTAAGTTACTATTGTAAAATTGAATTCCCAATTCTCACACACTCACTTCCTTTTGCTAATTCCAACAGACATCTTGAGCCAAAGATATCAATTGATGTTATAAATGGTATATGTTTGTCTCAAAAGAGAAAAACATGCTCACAAAAACCTGAAAAACTTTCTGACACCAACTTTATTCAAATTAATGGCATTGGATCTATTGATGACCTTTGAACTGTATAAGAGGCCAATTGATGAAGATTATAACTACATAAATCCAAGGATATATCAACTATCCTTCAATATGAGTTCTCAAGGGCCAACTTGCAATGTCAGGATCATAATGCTTCTACTTCAGGAAGTTCATTATGAACTACAGAAAAGAACATTGCTGATACCAGTAAATGTGCACTAGGTGGGTTGACTTAAGTAAAGATATATACTATGAAGAATCATTTGAGTAAATTTTAAATGGCACTAATGGTTTTAGTTTTGATTCTCTAAAATTTGGAACATGACAAAACATCTAGGGTTTGTTGGTGATGGCATCATGAAACAAAATTGTAAAATGTGTAATTATTTGGTAGATATAAAAACATTGATATGTGATATTTGAAGAGTTATTTCATATTACTTGTTTGAAACAAAAAGTGAAACCAAAATATATTAACAATTGGCATTGTCCAACATGTTAGAGAGAAAAATATGTGAGTATTTTTTTGTGCTAAGAAAATATTGAATAAGTGTAAAAAGTGCAACAAAGGACCTAGTATTGCTAGAAAGTACCAGACAAAAATATCCAAATATATGGACTAGCATCGGAGTAAGTTGTAGTGTGACACATTATAGTCAATTTGCTAACATGACCATCAAACAATTCATTGTTTTTGTGTTTCTAAAACAATGTTTTGTTTAACCTCATGTCTTTAGAAATGCCATTGGGTGGTGTTGTGGTATCAATAGAGGAAACTCAAGAAGAAATTTTAAAATCAAACATAAATGATGTATACAATTTATGTCTTATTGTCCCTTTTTTTATGATTTAATGTCAGATTTTTAATATTTTAATGCTTGTTAATTTCAAATAACTTCAAAAAATTGCATATGTTTTTTTTTTTTTTTATAATGGGTATTTCAGCATACATGGGAGAAAGGATAACAAGGTGCAATTTCTCTCCTAGAAAATTTCGAAGAAAATTGGCTTCAATGCAAAGAAGAAATCTACATGAAATGGGAGATGTGCCCAAATGGAAGATCGATAAGAAAAAAAATTCATTGTGGAAAATGTTGAAGATATTTCCTTTTGACTTTCTACTATTTACATTTTTTTTATCACAATCTAGATTTTTTTTCCTAAGTATTCCTTAACTACAATTGTTAATACAAAATCTTTTTAATTTTTTAAGAGTGTATACAAAATGGAAAAATAAATGTATGATACATGCATGTCTTATACTCTAGTTATATGCTTTATATTTAGTTATTATATAATTTTTAACAAATAGAAAATTTATCAAAAATATTAAATTAAGGTTTTTTTAGTTATCAAAGAGCCACATCACTTGTTAGTGACAAGTGGCTCATACCCTTAAATTTTGAAAGAGACAGTAGAATATAGACAATCTTATTAGAAAACTCAAAATTTTTAAAATGAAATTATTTATTATAGTATCTTTTTTTTTCAAGATCACAATTCTTATCCAAAACTACCATTGAGGTGGCTTAGATACAATATCTAGATTATCCATCCCTCCTTGATAAACAGTTGAACTTAATACAACTAGTTTTATGCTAGATAAGGATACTTATGCCAAATTTGATTCTTGGTTAAATAATTTCCCTACTATGTAAACTATTATTCTTCACCATCGAATACAGCCGGATATACTCATCATTCATTTCTTTGATCAACATGGCATTAATCTGATCAATACAAATTGCAATAGTGATGTTACTAAGGTTCAAATCTATGCTTTACAATTGCTCAACAACATCTGATATGTGCAACAATAGTCAGAAAATAATTGTTAATGCAATTCTATATTAAGTACTAGATGAAACCTGAAATAAGCTCAATAGATTATTACCTATAAATTCAAAGAAACATGAACATAACATATCAAAATTTAATGACATAATATTTCTACTTATGAATAAATGTTTTTGATTGTAACTATGTAGGAAATTTTTCACATCCGATTACAAATGTCTTTAATAAAAAAAAATCCTAACCAACTACAACGAGAAACATTTGCTCATTTATTGAGATTTCTTATAGATATCATACGAAATACTATCCTATAATAAATTTATGAAGAATCTCCTAAAGTATCATCTTCTGACAATTGATTAACGAAGTAATGGTAGCCAACTAAAAGAAAAGTTCAAACAGATGTTGAAAAGGTTTAGAAGTTCTTTGGAATTTATCTAGAAAATTGCTTTGAGAGAAAACAGCTTGTGGTAATGAGATCGGTCTGATTTGAGCTTCGAATGAAAATAGAAGATTTATATTTATTTATGTAACTAAAGAAATTTGTCAAAGACATTGTTTAACTATATAAATTGTTCACCCATGTCCTGGAGTTGTTAAAACGTTATCGTAATCGTTATCATCTTGTGTTCTGTCAAGAGTTTCAGCAACTGCAATAATTTTGATCAAAGTGCATGTCTATCATTTATCTCTAAGGGCGCTCACAAGCAAGCTTCCTTTCTGGCTCTCATTGTAAGTGAAAGCAGTCCAATATTTCACTTTAGGGTACAAGTTTAAGTTTAATTCAGTTATTGGAGTATCATCTTCTCTATATATATATAATTTACTACCCACAAGTTATTTAGTATAGATTTGGTATATAACATCTTGTAAAGAGTTGTGGTCAATCCATGTGTTATTTATGTAGAGACGAATAACATATATTGTAAATATGGTGATTGTGCACTCTGTGGGTGCCCTTGTTACGACTGGATTTTAGTGAGGGCCCACCAAAGGAGTGGGGTTTTATCAATATCTTGATAGAAAAGAACACACCTTAAATCAGATTTACTGGAAATATGCTGTGTTTTGATGTTTCCACCATTTGTACAGCTAATTTCTTAGTTAAATATTGTTGTAGATGGCATATAATATTTTCTTAGGAATTTCTTTGTAATGATTAATATTTTCTTAATAGAGGGACTTTTATGTGTATTCATAAAAAAACAATGTTCCTATTTTTTTAATGTTTTGGATTTCGTATTTGATTAAAACGGTTCTAGGAAATTTCATGGCCAGCAATTCATCAAAGGAGGCCATGAGAAATTCATCACAAGAAAAATTCACCACCAGCAATTCATTGCGGGCAATTCATTGCCATGGAAAATTCATTACATTAAAAATCTGGGATTAATTTTCCATAGTCGTGAATTGCTGGTGGTGAATTTTGCTTGAGCTGAATTTGTCATGGCCATGAATTTTCCCACAGTGAATTATTGGCAGTGAATATTCCAACGAAATTGTTGGTTGTGAATTTGCAAGAGGTATAGTTATGTGTCAAATTGGCTTATGATATTCTATATCTCAATCTGTACTTGAAGACAAAAAAATATTAAAAGTAAATAACATAGAAGATAATGTAATACATAACACAATACCTTCGTCTAAAACTATTCTTTCTCCTCAAATAGAGTTGAAGAAGAGTGGACCCTAGCTCCATTTGATTTGCTCTTTTGATATATTCATGGAAGAATGTGATCCCTTATGAAACCAACAGCATGTTTGTAGGACTGATATGGTGAATGATCAAATGGATATCACAATGATATGATGAAGATACCTTAGATGGAAAATGCAAGAGCTTTATGTCCCAATAAAATTTTTAGCAACATAACGCCATACTAAAAGTGGATGCTCAAATAAGATGAGAGGCCTCTCATTTATAGAATTTTCGAGAAAGAAATCAAAGGCCAAGATAGATTGATTAATGGATGGTTAGGATTCATTGAGGATTAGGGTTTGGATTAAATTTATAGTCATGTGACAAGTGTCACATGAGGGATAAGGGCTAGGTTTAGGAGATGTATTAAGACATATCTTTATGTGAGTGGTTGAGATTTAGAGATGTAGTATGAAATGGATGGATGAGATGCAAAGTTAGTTTGACATTTGTGGTAAGCGTCTAATTTGCTTATCAAATAATTAATTAAATAATAAAAAAATTATTTAATAATTTATTGCATCAAGAAAATTCACCCCCAACAATTCACTAACAGTGTGAATTGTTGGCAGTTATTAGAGAAGTGTGATGTGAAAGGATAAATTAATTCAATAGATATAATAAATAAACAAATAAATAATGAACATTTATTTAATCAAAATGAGATAAAAGTGAAATAGATAAATTAATCAAATAAATAATAAATATTATTTAATTAAAATGGGGGATAAAAGTGAAAAAAAAATAATAATAATAATAATTAATATTTATTTAATTAATAACTATGCTAGAATAAATTCAAGTGTGGTTAGGTGTCATTGCATTCTCTGCCTTCTCTTAGATTGTTTCTCCTTCCTTTTATCCAAATTCCTCCATTTATGCGTTTAAATTTCCCTCTCTCGCTCTATATTTTCTATATCTACGAATGTTTGCAAGCAAGGCGGTAGTGGGGATTTTAATAGCAGTTTCTAGCATCCTCATTTTTCCTCACATGACCTGATGTCTCTCCCCTTTTGGAATAGGGAGGCCATACCCATGCCCCTCTCCTCTTGAATGATGATTTTCTCCTACATTAATTATTTTCTTCTATGTGCAGCCTTTAGTTTGTTCATGCACATTTCCTCCTTTTTCCTGCCTTGCTTCGTAAATATGGACTACGCCTAGCCGTCCTCCTTTAAGGGTCAACATTAATCCACTATGGGAAGGTGGATATGGGGATGTGGCATCCTTCTCCCCTTGGAAATAAGGCATCGCAACAGACATGGGGATGTGGCATCCTTCCCCTTTTGGAATAAGTCATTCCTATTTATTAGAAGGTTGTAGATGTTAATTCGTTCACAAAATTTTGGCCGTGAATTATTTTCGATGAATTTTACTAGAGCCATAATTTATTGGAGAACTGTGGTGTGGTAGGATAAATTAATTAAATAAATAATAAATATTTATTTAATTAAATTTGGAGATAAAGGTAAAGGAAAAATTAATTAAATAAAAATAAAAATTTATTTAACCAATATGAAGGATGAAGGTGAATTCTCATTGAGCACAACTATAGTTTGACATTGGAGAATAAAAGGAATCTAGCACCAGTTATTATCTAATTTTGTAAACATCCTTGGATGGAATGCTGGTATTATATCAAGCCGTGTAAGGTGAACACACACACTCCTTCCTATAACATGATAAAAAACAATGCAAGAAAAAGACACAAGAATGGATAAAACAACATATTAATTAAGCCATGAATGATATATCCATATATAAGGGAGGGAATAAATTTCCTCCAATAATAATGGAGAAGACTTGGTAGTTGACTCCCACTAATAGAGAGTGGTGGTGAGTTAACTTCTTCAAAAATCTCAAGGGGTGGCAAGGCAACTCTCACTAATTGGGACACCTAAATAAGCTTAATGTTTCATGTGTAAATATTTATGTGTATAATACATTAAATAATATATATGCTAACACAGTTCTTCCTTAAACATATCTTAGGTGGGCACAAAGAAAGAGGTCTCAAAAATTAGGTCTAATGAGGTAACCAAGTACAATATAATCTCTCATAAAGTGGTGAAAGGGAGAAAAATTAGTGGGAAAACTCCCCCTAAAAGGGAGAAAAAAGCTAGGATAACTAGAAAGCCCCCCTCGAAGATGATGTTTCCACTATAGTAGATCGCACCCCAAGAAGAGCTCCCAAATGAATGAACTTGCTCTCTATAGAAGGTTTGGTGAAATATCCACAACTTGCTCTAAAGACTAGCAAAAGACTAGGTTGATGATCTAACCATGAATAAGCTCTTGAATGTAATGAATATGGATATCTATGTGTTTGGTCTATTGGTGCTAGACTAGATTCATGCATATCTAGATTGTGCTTTGGTTATCACAATACATGGTTTGTGGGATGCATAAATGGAATACCAAGCTTAGTGAGAATTACTATAAGCCAAAAATTCTTAGCATTTGAATTGAAAACTCCCCTATAACTTACCTCTATGGATGATAAAGCAATAAAAAATTACTTTTCACTAGACCAATTGATGGGACCAGTAAGAAACTGTAACATGATCTAGACTTCTAAATTTGAGTATCACTAGCCCAATCTAAATATGTGTATCCATCCAAGTGAACCTCTATGTAAAAATTGTAGTGAATATCCAATTTGATAGTACTCTAAAGATAGTGAATATGCAATTTGACCATGTATGTCTATTATCTTTTGGATTCCCTACCTAAGTACGTGCACTCCTAGGAGTTTGTTTAACCTAAAGAGGGTGAGAAGTGGGTGACTCAGGTGTTGCAACATCATTCTACAAATCATGTCTAGAAGTGTATGAAGATGATTCCTCACCACTATGCTCACTATCAAAACTAGAAGAAGAAGAACAAACTACCTTAGGAATCTATTGTGGATGGTTTGAATTGTTCTAGAAGAATCATCAAAACCAAGTGGGCCCAACATAAAAGGATAAATAAAAAGTGTAGATTCAATAAGACTCTCTTAGAAATTAACATTCCTCTCAATAAACAACTCATGTGTGGTTAGGTGGAGCATACAATAACCTTTCACACCATTCAGATAACCTACAAAAATGTAAGGTTTAGACTAGACAATTCCATTTCCTTGCAATGTTGATTTGATATATGTCTCATGGTTACATATTTGAAGACCCTAATGTGCTCAACTAATGGTTTCCTGACATTTCCAATCTTCAAAGGGAGTGGGGTATGTGCAAGATCATGATGGGCCAAAAAGTGGCGATATGATGGGTATGAGTAGGGTATGTGATTGACAACCTTTTTTTTACCTAAAATTGATGAAACGAAAAGGGTTTTTAAAGGAGATTCTCAACATTCCACCAATATAAATTATGCTTTAATTTGAATTTAATAAATAATTATTATTCATTTTCTATTTGAGTTACAGCTAAAGTTTTGATTGATTGGCTGATTTTAAAACATTGATATTTTTCAAACGGTATCACAGTTTTTGAATCTGAAACATGTGTCACATTCTATGATTTGTATACTATAGGGTTAAAAAAATTGAATTCCATGAAGTTTTACCAAGTTATGGTGGTCATATATACGAGTTTTTATATTTGTGAAAAGGTGTAATAAAAAATTCATAATTAATTATTTACTTGGGAAAAAATAACAAAAAAATATTCATCACATTGGGACATGAGTCTTCTACTTATATCTAAAATCTTATAATAAAATATTATCATTTGATTGTGGTTAGGGTGGTAGACAGACACCTACTTCTTGATTCTATTCTTACATATTTTTGAAATAATATAGATAACTTATTGAAATTTTTATGTCAAGTTGCCTAACTTTGATATTTATGATTTTTTTGCCGGTTAAGGGCCTAGTTTTTGCATGATGATCCTGCACATAGCCTATGATTACCTCCAATGGTTTATGAGGAACCTAATTTTGAATGTAATAAGCATAGTTGATTTCTTTTTCCTAGTACTTTGGTGTAGGATCCTTGGAGCGTGTCATGTAGTTAGTCATATCTTTAAGCATCTATTATTATGCTTTGAAACATCATTTTATTTGGGAGTATAAGGAACTATGCACTACTAAAATCTATTGTTGACATACTCACCCCCATTATCTATTTGAAGAACCTTGATGAGTTTCCTTGATTTTTTAGTAAGATCCTTGGACTCTTAAAAGTTGTTGATGAGCTTATACTTGTGTCGAAGGAAGTAGAACCGTGTGTATCTAGAGAAGTCATCTATGAACGGGATAAAATACCTACCCTTATTAAAATATGGATGGGGAAATTCCCTTGATACATCATTGTGAAAATCTCTAAAAGATGCCAATAATTACAATGGTATGATGGTTAAGTGTGGCGTTGTTCTAGCCATGAAGGTTCAAATCCCACTAAGGGTATAATTGTTGAATGTTTTAATTGGAGATGAGGTCCCCTATTTGTTACATCACTGGTTCATAGCTTTGGGTTGAAAGCATTTACCCCCAATAAAAAATAAAATAAAATAAATCTCCAAAATCTATATATCCCTCTATAATTTTCCTTTTTCAAATTTCTCTTCAAGATGGTTCCCAAGGGTACGGTGTTCACAAAGATTCTTGAGAATCTATTTCTAGGAAACCATATAACTATGAAAATTATAAGGAGGTGTATAATCTAGCTGGGTGATCTACCCTTCTAAATATTTTTTCTAATGCAAGTCAAACTACATTGGTTCTATTGAAGGATTCTACATGAAAGAGATAATTTCATGAGAGAAATTAATACAGAAAAATTTAAACGGTCGACAAATTTTGTTAAACCACTTTTCTTTAGCCTCCTCAGCAATAGGTTCTTTCTTAGTGTCCATGTTCGCTGTAATGAACCCTTTTTTTTTTAGCACATGTTATAATCTTAGCTTTGAATCGTGATAATTAAAATGGGTTGAGGTGTGGCAATCTAATTTGAATCCATGCTTAAGGTGAATTTGTTGCAAAAAGGAGATGTAGAAATGAATTAGAAAAGGAAAGTAGAAATTGGTCAACACACAACACCCCCCTTGATTCAATATTTTGAATTCCCCCCAAATTTTGGAACTTTATATGTTTAGACAATTCCAATGTAATGAAAAGGGGTGATTATAATTTTAGTGTGATAATACTTCCAATGCATTGGGTATAAAAATATTTAAATAAAATGAAACTCAATTTGAGTTGCCAATTAAATCTTACAATAATTATTTTATTCCTTAAATTGCTTTTTAAATTGCATGTAATTAATGGACTTAACCCCTCACTAGTAGGAATCACTAGGTTTTAGCCTTCATGTGATCATAACTAGGGGCTAATTTTTTTGGTCCATTCTCCTCCACTCTCTTCCCAATGATGTAAAACCAATGTAAATATTGACCTCAATAATTTAATAAGAATAGTTCACAAAGCTACTATTCCTATTTAGTTATTTTTATGCCTTGCACATCTCCATACTTGACCTCTTTCTATGAGATTTATAATAGGTCAATAGCACAAGGTAGAAAAAAATCTACACAAATAAATTGCCTTGTATATAGCACAAAATATAAATTTCACATAATAAAAACTATGATCTACATAAGATAAAATGTGGCCCACACAAGATAAAAGTGTGGCCTTAAAAAAATTTCCACTCAGATCAACCTAAACAAGATGATATGTGGCCTCTCTAGTGATTTCAACATTTTTGGTTATTGAGATAGAAGAGGAGATTAACACAGAAAAAGAGGTGGATGGAGTAAATTAAATAATTATAAAATTATTTAATTTAGGAGGGAAAGCGAATAATTAAATAATTAAAAACAATTATTTAGTTTTTTATTAAAGGTAACGAATGAATTTTGATGGGGCCCGGAACACAATAAAAAGAAAGGCAAGCTACAAATTAAAATACAGCATAAACCAACAATAGCCCCACAGTAGCCACTAAAGATAACTCATGACTACAAACACTGCATAATACAAAAAACCAAGGGCCTGAGACACTTTAACAACCTAGTTTTAACTAGGACCATAAACCCTTGGATACTCAGAGAACTTGGTTGCATCTGCCAGGCATTAGCAAACCAGCCACTCATGGAATACACCCCTGAGCCAAGAAAGATAATCTGAATAATGGTGTAAGACACCATTAGACCCCTAATCACAAACAATAGCAATCGCCTGAAGTAGTCAGGCATCCAAGCAACCAATCTACAACAAACCATCTACTCATCAGCCAAAATTGAGTCTAGAAAAATAGAGAACTTTTCCACCTCCCTACAACATCATCCGACATGATCAACCATCCCAACATAAAAATCTAAAAGATAGGACATCCCTCTGGTAGAGAGAAATAAATGGAGCACCTTCCCACCAAAGCTCCACCTCAATAGGACAACTACCACCTTCACCTCAATAGAAGAGGGTTCCACCTCAAAAGGAACGATCTCCCACTCTATAGGAGACTTAATCTAAATGGCCCAACAGTACCCAAATTCAGTACGAAGGGAAACTATATCCTCCTTAAGCATCACAAGCATTAGGAATTGACAAGAAGGAACAAGACACAAAACAAAGACAAAATAAAGTTGGGCAAAGAGAGAAAACCTAGCATCAAGAAACTAGCACCAACCAGAACACAAAGCATGAAAACCATTGACATCTTCCACCAGAACCCCAAATCAACCATCGTTAAATAACAAACTCCCAGCATAAAGATAAAATTTATAAAATTAGGGGGATTTTCAACCAAAAGGCCACCAAAACACCAAACATTATGAAACTCAGCTGGGTAAACAAAACTACCAAGAGGAGAAACCCAGACAATAGCTCCTCTTGAGATCAAGAGGAGGCAGCAAAATAATTCAAAAAGAAGCATAGGCCAAAGGACCACTAGAGACCCAAACCCAAAGAGAGCAAAAAAAAACATGCCCCAAATGAGAAAGAGGATCCCAGATAGGAAGGAAACATGGAGAAAGCCAAACAATAAAACCATCCAGCTAACTTAACACAGTGGTTAGAGCCACAAATAGGAAACACCACCACAAAACCATTGTAAAATAGACACCACCACTCCTCAAGTGGGACACTAGAAGCCAAAACTCTCCAAGAGCAAGAACCCCCAATAGGGCACCACCAGACCAATAGTCAGAAGGGCCTCAAGGACACTAAGAGGAACCAAGAAGGAGAACAGACCAACACAAATGTTACCCAAGCCTTCCTATTATGCTAAATAGGAACAAGAAAAGGCCCATCCACCCACCAAGCCACCCTAGAGACCCCAGAGTACACACCCACCAGCTGCAAGAAAAGCAACAGAAATAAAACACCATGCAAAAGGGGTATAAACAAACAAAGAGGAAAACATCCTCCACCCATGCGAAGAGCCACACCACCGGACTGCATCAAGAACAAAAGAAGGGGAGTAGAACACACAAAACCCCCAACCCCCTCAACCAAGCTCACTGCTAGGAGCAAAAGAAGAGCCTCGACCCACAACATAGTGAAGGAAAGAGGCCACCCAAAAACAACATCCAACCCACAACCCATGTCATTTGCAGAGAACAACCTATAGACCCCACAACCCATGTTAGTTGCAGAGAAAAGCCTATAGACCCCAACAAAAATCCTATCTAATGCCTCTCTAGAAAACTCCAACCAAGCCAAAAGCGATACCTCTAGCGGCACCGTCAAAGAAACTAGAAATCATCGGGCATCCTACACATCTCAATCTTCTACATCCTCCACACTCCTATTGTCCTCACCATCCCATCTTTCGCTCCCGCTTGCGGACCTGCGCTCCATTATAGTACCATTATTTGTTGAAAACAATTAGTTAGTTATAGACGAAGAGGGAAAAGCTTACTTTTTAATTAAAATAATTGGAAACAATTATTTAATTAGAAAGTGGAGGAAAAGACAAAATCAAAAATAATGAAAACAACTATTTACTAATGGAGGGACAAGGGTGGGAATTAAATATGTAGGATTTAATTAATTGTGAAAGAAAAGACTCATGAATAATTAAAATAATTATTTAATAATAAACGAAAAACAAAATTAAATAATAAAATAAATAGGAATTTATTTAATTATAGATAGAAATGATTAATTAGTGATGTAATTAAATAAATATAATTTATTTAATCAATCAAGGAAGAATAAAAAAGGGGGAAATGAATTAATTAAATAATTAAAATTATTTAATTAATAAAAGAATATGACCTTAGAAAATAATTAAATGATTAAAATTATTCAATTATTCAAGGGAAGAATGGAAATTGATGAGGAAAATGGTGTTCACATGCTTAGCTCATTTTTTAGTGTTTTCATTCTACCCCTCTTTCATACAATCTGAAGTGATCCGAATGTTGTATCAAAGAAATTCAGTTCAAAATATGCCCTGGTGTGTCATGATGAAGATGGGATAGACATATGCCCCCTCAATTTTTTTTTTTAAAATTATTTTGACAAGATATGCAAGGAGGGTTATTGCATATTTTTATTGCAATAACAAATGTGGGGTCAATTCAAAATATGCCAGGGTTATTGCATTTGTTATTGTGTTCATCGTAGGTGGGGTGGTTCACCGCATCTGCTTCAATGCAACGTACCTATTTGTCAGAGTCACTCAAATGTGGCGGACTCACAAATGCTAAGTGTGATGTATATAATTTGTGTGACACAACTATGGTCTAAAATGGTACATTTGATATGGTTCACAATTGTGGTTCACCGCATCTTCCTCAATGTGACGTATCTGTTTATTAGTCACTCAAATGTGGCGGACTCACAAATGCTAAGTGTGATGTATATAATTTGTGTGACACAACTATGGACTAAAATTGTGCATTTGATATGGTGTGCCACATTTGTAGAGGAGTACAACGCATGTGCATTCATACAATGCAAGTGTGATTTGTAAGCAACAAGTGATCTGAACAATGCATGTGCTTGGTAGTAGTACACATCTAAATTTATAAGTCGCATATGCTAATGTGACACATTTGAGTACTAAGTCACATTTTTTATACAGTACGTGCAACACATTTGTTTGATTAGGTTTTTGTCCCAGTTTTGGATAAAGGTTTCTCTATAATTGAGGTCAAATAGGTTTGCTTCAATTTCTTGATTGACATAATGTGCTTGTTTGTGACCACAAATGAGATACGACCCTAGTTATACTCAAGAAAGTTTCCCCTCGACCTTCAGACTACGATATCGACTACTTGATGAGGAGAGGTATAAATTGTATGCCCTCAACTTATATTATGTTACGTTCATTCCTTTGATTAATGCCAATAGGGGCTGCTAACTATGTTGGTCAAGATGTGGCACTAAGAGACTAGCTCTTTCCACCTATTGACAAGAGAGGCCACCATGAGACTATAGGATGTATGGTCAATTCTGCATCTTTTGGTTCACATGGAGTGTGTAAATTATGATCACGAATGTGGGTATACTGCCCTTCACCTTATACTGAAATCCTTGTCATTGATATTCAGCTTCAGCTATAAAAGATATGATTTAAATATATATGTACACACACATATATATATATATATGGAAGCTTTAACGTCCCTAAAATTGTTTTGTTTTATCATCATACGCATCAATGCCCTATTGAGGAAATTGGAACATCATCATTCATGGAAAATTCCCTTTCTCAGAGAATACTGGTCCCAAATTCCCAATATCAAATTAGTGTTGCTTTACTCAGAATTACTCTTTTATTAACTCCTGCATTATAATTTAAACTTATCTATAATATATTTTTAAAATAAGATTCAAAGTTGATGCCATCGATTTTTGGTTGGATTGCTATATTATTGAACTACTAACTCACTTAGATAACCTTTCTATCTTTAATTTTGAAGCAACTTATTTTCCACCATGTAAAACCTATATTATTGTTATCTTTTAACCCTTTTAACATTACAACATGTTAACTAATCTAATCCCTTATATAATGAGCTTGGTGATGCTAGCTAAAACTATGCAGGGCGATGCTTTTTGTAAATAATTTCAAAATAAGAATGTTCAATTTTGCATCAAGATAATGTTATGGTCATTTGTGTTTATTCTCTCTCTTCTAGTGGAATTTCACATCAAGGTAATTTTTGCATCATTTTTAATTGATATTGTACTGAATATGGGATATGTTAAGAATTCTTATTTTATCTTGCATGATGGTTTCTTAGTCTATTCTTGAAATTAGGTGAAGTAATTTTCTATTATGTCATCCCATTTTATTATTATTATTAGGTCATCAAATACAAAAAAAATGGAAAGAACTATCATTGGTGTTCAATTTCCCATCAAAGCCAACCAATGCATCATTGCACGTAGACACTACATTGTATAGCTTCATGGTTATGGGAAATATTACTTCTTTGGGATACAAGGTCATTTGATTCCCCCACGATCGAGTAGGTGAAATTCTCATTATGTTTCTCAAGTTTTTTTGTTGCATGAACCATTTGGGAAATTATTTTAACATTCTCAACATTATTTTTCATTGCTAATCCACCTTTAGATGAAGTCCAACAAAGTATAAAAAAGGGA